>PVKM010008827.1:9812-38308 GCA_004027735.1 Carollia perspicillata
TTCCAACAGCTGAATTATAGGGGTACCAGAAGGAGAAGAGGAAGAGCAACAAGTGGAAAACTTATTTGAACAAATAGTAAAGGAGAACTTCCCCAATCTGGCAAAGGAGATAGGTTTTCAGGAAGTCCTGGAAGCTCAGAGAGTCCCAAAGAAGTTGGATCCAAGGAGGAACACACCAAGGCACATCATAGTTACATTGGCCAAGATTAAAATGAAGGAGAGAATTCTAGAAGCAGCAAGAGACAAGGGGACAGTTACCTACAAAGGAGTTCCCATCAGACTGTCAGCTGATTTCTCAAAAGAGACCTTACAGGCAAGAAGGGGCTGGAAAGAAGTCTTCCAAGTCATGAAAGGCAAGAACCTACATCCAAGGTTGCTCTATCCAGCAAAGCTTTCATCTAGAATGGAAGGGCAGGTAAAGCGCTTCTCAGATAAGGTCAAGTTTGAGGAGTTCATCATCACCGAGCCCTTATCAAATGCAATGTTAAAGGGACTTATCTAAGAAAAAGAAGATAAAAAACCATGTACAATAAAATGACACCAAACACAATTATTAACAACCACACCTAAAACAAAAACAAACTAAGCAAAGGACTAGAACTGGAACAGAACCACAGAAATGGAGAACACATGGAGGGTTATCAACAGGGGAGTGGGAGGAGGAGAGAGAGGGGGAAAAGGTACAAAGAATAAGTAGCATAGATGGTAGGTAGAAAATAGGCAGGGGGAGGGTAAGAACAGTATGGGAAATGTAGAAGCTAAAGAACTTATGAGTATGACCCATGGACGTGAGCTAAAGGGAGGGAACGTGGGTGGGAGGGGGTGTGCAGGGTGGAGGGGAATGAAGAGGGGGAAATGGGACAACTGTAATAGCATCATTAATAAAATATATTTTTTTAAAAAAAGAAGTCTGGAAATTAAGCAATGCCAAGATTGCCCAAGGAAGCCATCGGTTACCCAAGCCTTTTTGTCCTTTCTTTCTACCAGTCTCAGCACATTTGCTGGTTCCTTGCTGCAGCAGCTGTAGACAACATGGCTTCGGTCACCTAAGTCCAGGGGTGTTGAAGGCCCTCACCCTGCCTCATTTCAGAAGCCTGTATGTCTCGTTGGACAGATTTGGGTAGCACTCTCTCTTCTTAAACCAGTCTCTGGGTAGAGGGACAGAGTTACCTGAGGAGCCTAGACCGATTGGGAAGAGTTATGGACACCAGGACACAGCTGGCACTTGGCCAGCAAGGGACAGGGGGAACATGGTGGACGCCTAGGCCACCAGCAGTGTCTGTCCCAGCTTTGAATTGTCCAGAAGAATTGGTCTTGAGAAGTTGGAAGGGAGAGTGTCCTCGGTGGGCCAACACCAGGTGTAGGTGATGGCTCTTGGGTAGAGAGCAGAGCACACAGGAGGGAATATTTTCCTTTGCAGAACATAGCCAGAAACTGATAGATTCTTGGTCATCCCTGCTTTCATTCCGATTGTGTACCATCAGACCCTTTCTGTTGCCAGTCACAGATACTCTGCCCACGATAGAGTAAATAAAACAGAAATGCTCAGCAACACCTGTCACTGGAAGGCTGGGCCCCAGGGCTTCAAAGATACCGGCACTGGATTTGTCTCCTCTCTGTTTTCCCGTGTTAACGCTCTCAGACGGGCTCACTGCTCCGGGCCGCAGGGAGGCTGCCTCAGCCTCCAGCCGCCCACAGCCTCAGCTTCAAACCCTGTGGGAAGTGTGAGTTTGCCTCTGGATGTCCCGGGAAAAGGCTTACTGCTTCTCGCTGATTCTGACCAGCTTGCATTCCCATCTCTGAACCAACCATGCGGCTTTGGGGAATGCCATGCGCTCAGACCCCAACTGAGGACATTGACCAAACGTCGGGTTAGGGTGGTACCCCAAACTCCCAAAGCCGGCAAAAAGGTAGGAGGATACAAGGTGATCCCAAACCATAAATATCCAACCCAAGATTCTACCTGCAAATCCAAGAAATAGCTGACACGTTTTGTTTCAACATCTCCCAGGTGTTTTACAGACGCACTTAATCCTCATAATATCCCCATAAAGGCGGCTGGGTGGGAATTACCCCATTTTACAGATGCAGGTCAGCGACATCAAATGATTTATTCGGGGTCATCCAGGTAGGAAACAGCAAGGCTGGCCTTTGAACCAGGTCTTCTGACCCCAAGTCCACCGCTGTGGCCCGCTCTGCCGGCGCAGTTGCGCCTTGCCGTTCTGACCGGCTGTGCGTCTATGTGCGTCTGTGTGCATGTCTGAACAGAGGGGTTCATAAGCCTGCACCAATGAAATCAAGTTGAAGAGTCAGCTCGAGGAGTGACCGTGACTCGCAGGCTTGCGATATGTAAATGGTAAAATAAAGAACCTCTCATTAAACTCAAGGGCATGTTTTAATAACAACTAATTAACTTTTGCAAAACAGCAAACATTTTCCCCTTCCACTGAGATGGGTCCTAGGAAGACAGATGGTAATATAGAGCCCCAGGTGGTCAAGTCCGAGTTGGATGTTTCTAACAGCCTCCTTTAGGGGGAAGAGCTTGACTGTGGATGAGACCCCTCTGCTCCCCTGCCCCGCCTTCTTCTTGGCAACACACAGGCCATGGTCAGCTGCCGGTCCTTCAGACCCTGGGGCCAGATCCAGTCTGCTCCCGAGGTTGGTACCAGAGCCTTTCCCTGCAGGAGTCATTTCACTGCCTACTGGGATCTCGCCCTGAGCTCCAGCTCCAGGCGATCAGCCAGGCTGCCATTTTCTCTGATTCTAAAGCAGCCCATTAGATTTCTGGGTGTTTGTTCATACCTTTTCTGGGGTCCAGACAGAATCAGAAGGCTTGAAGCCAGACGGTACCAGCTACTGTCTCCAGTTCTCTAAGGCTCCGTCTTGGGGCAATATACATCAGACTGGCTCCCTGCAGAAGAAGCAATGGGCTGCAATTACAGGGAGAAGAGAACTCATCTTCCACCCTCAAAGCAGGGCCACTCTGAGAAGGATAGAGAGAAGTCCATGTCACGTGAGCTGATCAGTTCAGGAACTTGGGTTTATGGTTTTTTGGAGAACATGTATGAAGCTACAAGGTAAACTATAGATACCATGGTCTGTCTCCATTGGCTACTAGACTCTGGAAGGCAGAGCCACAGCAGGACTGGGTGGGACAGTCTCTGTGAGCCAGGTCTTCTGCCTCCAAGCCCCCCAGCTGGCTCAGATGCCAGACTGCTGGCAGGACCTCCTGGAGTGAGGGTGGGGAAGCAGAGCCTTGTGCTGTACTGGCCAGCTTGGAGGGGCGGTAGGCTGCAGGAGAGCAGGACCAGCCCCCCTCCCCAGGGAATCAGTGTGCCCTGGGGCCCTCCAGTGCCTTGGTCAGAGCACAGCTTTGGAGTCTAACAGAGACCGCTTGCCACTACTCCTGTGTAACCCTAACTGGGAGCTAGCCTGTTCCTCTCTCCCAGCCTCCAGGTCCTGCCCTGGGGCATGGGGACAGAAACAGGAGGTTCCTTGGAGTTGTGAGGACGCTCACTCTTCCCTCCTGCACTGGAGGCCAGCACCGTCCCCAGGGTCTTGAGGGAGTTGCTTTGAGTTCCAGCCCTCTGAGGACCCGTGTCATCACTGTTGTCAGATATGGAGCAGCTCATCCACACCCCGTCAGCAGGAACACATGTGTAGACTCAAGGACACCCTCCACACCTGTCCCCCTGGCCCAGCCCAGTCCCATGGTACCTTCACATGGGCATTGGGTGCACCCTGTCTTTCTCAAGGAAAGATACCCTGCCACCTTGGAGTGCACTGGCCTGCCCCCTGCCACAGCCCACAGGGCCCTTCTGGCAGGTGGAGCCCAAGTCCCCCGAGGAGGGGCCATGCGGGACCCTTGCGTGCAGCTGGGGCTCTGAGACTGCAGTGAGATAAGGGGTGACGGGCCGACGTTCTTACCTCCTGCCAGGAGTGCAGCCGGGAGGTGCTCTCGCCTGACCTTTGAGTGTCCGGCCGACTAGATAGCAGCAGTCGCTGCAGTCTCTGGGGCCAAGTGTTTGAGCAGGGAGCAGTGTCACCCCGCTCCAGGGCCCTCCAGCCTGGCCCGGGTTCTGGCCAGCTCTCCCAAAAAGGCTCCCTGGAGGCCGCTGGGTCTGGTGCCAGGACCCATCACCCACCAGGCTTCGTCTCACCCTCAGCACCGTGTGACTCGTCTTATCACAGAGATTAGCAGGGAGGAAGCCTGGACGTGGCGTCAGAAGACTGCTGCTGAAGCCCCAGCTCGGCTGCCTGCCCGCCTGTGACCTTGACCTTGAGCGAGTCACGTGACCTTTCCAAACTTCTGTTTTTCACCTGATAGATGGGGAGAAAAGAACAGCTATCCTTTCTCCCTGACAGGGCATGTGCGATGTCGAACAAGACAACCATAATATAATGCTTAGTTGTTTGAGAAGCTTTTACAGCAAGCCAGAGGTGAGTGTGAGAAGTGAAAAGACCCTTTACCAGAGGTAGGGGGGCAGATACGGACCGCTCTTTTCAGACTTCGGTTGTGCCTGGGGGAAGCAGGCAGGCACTCCCCCCGGACCACCTGCTGGCTTCGACGCTGAGCTATGGGGACCACTCGGTGCAGCCCCCACTAGGAGTGTGCCCTGACGTGGGCGGTCTCCCCGGCCGGGCTCCGACCGAGTGCACTGCCCGCTCCTGTAGTGCTAGGAAGCGGAGCTGGGGGGTGTGGGTGGCAGAGCGGATAGAGGAGCCGGCCTTGAGCCTCGGCCTCCTTCCCAGGCTGGGAGTGGGAGGGAGAATGTCAAGTCTTCCTGGGACTAAGCTTCCAATTAAAAAAATCACCACCACCACCCCCCCAAAAACCCACATCCAAAACCTTGTTAAAACTCGAACTAAAATCTGTATCAAATTCCAGTGTACATGGCGGGGTTTTTTGTAATGGTCGATGCTCTTGTTCAGGAACTTAAGTCTTTCCCTCAGATCTGCTTTTACAGCCTTCAGTGAGATGTCTTTTCTTTCCAGTACAGCATGCCTTTTAAAGAGACACGCATCCTCACGTACCGCCTGGTGACTTTTCACCAAGTGAACACGCCCGGGGACTTAACACCCAAGTCAGGACTAGAACCTGGCCGACCCTACTCTCTCTACCGTCACCCCCACCTGGGAAACCACTGTCCCGGCTTCCGACAGCATCTATCAGTTTCGCCCGTTTCATTTTATGTGGATGGAATCATACGCTTTTGTTTTTGTCTTTCACTTAACGTTCAAGTTTATCCGTACTGTTGCATACAGTTGTGGCTGTTTCTCCTAATGGCGGAACATTATCTCACTGTGTGACTGACCACAATGCTATTTCTTTCTTCTCCAAGGGAAGGGGGTGACTTCTGGCCTTGAACTATTACCAATAGCGCTGCTAGGAACACTCCCGAATATGCCTTTGGGGAATATATGTGCACAATTCCCTTAGGTGTATACCTAGGAGTGGAACTGATGGGCAGTAAGATTTTTGTAGTTTTCTTCGTGTAGGTTTCCTTTGTAAGTTTCCTATATAATTTATCCCTAGATAATTATAACTTTTTTCACTATTGCAAATAGGCTATATTCTTTATTTCCTTTTTTAGGTAATTGTTGCTAGGGAAAAAAAAACCATGATTTTTGAGTATTTATCTTGGATCCAGCCACCTTATCAATTCTCTTATTAATTATAGTAGACTTTTTTTTATAATAGTCTCTTAGGTTTTCTGAATACCCACATACCACCAAAAAGGTTATTTTAACTCTCATTTTATAACATTGACGCCATTATTTTGCTTTACTACATTAGTTAGCAGTAGATGATGATCAATAAGAATGATATTACTCTCATCCTGATCTCGTTCTAGATTTTAACTGAAATGATTTTAGAATGTCACTATTTATCATCATATGTACTGTTGGGGTTTGGTACATACTCTTTATTTTGTATACCTAATGAGCTTCTATTCCTGGCTTTTAATTGGGAACTTTAAATTTTGCCAAGTGTCTTTCCAGCATCTACTGATGTGATCCTGTGGCATTATCCATGATGACAGTGTGTGGCGGTCAAGGGTAATGGTGGTGAACCCCTTCACGTTCCTAGAAGGAACGGGTTTAGTTATAACGTGGTCTTCTTCTAATACTTGGCTAGTATCAAAATTTGATAATTTTTAAAAATACGTTTGTACAAATTTTAACACATGAGAATAGTTTATATTTTTCTTGTGCGCATTTCTTCATGTTTTAGTAATTAAAGTGATGGTGTCTTCGTAGCATTAGCTGAGGAACTCTCCATCTTTTAGAATGAGCTGAAATCTTTGAAATAATGTTGGAATTGTCTGTCACTTAAACGTTGGGTAAAATTCCCTGAACCCATCTGGCCCTGAATACCTAGTGCCGTTTTCAATAGTAGATCTTTGGTCATCTTTCCAGTGTTTTCAACGGTAACATTCTTCTTGGTTCAGTTTTAGCTGTTCGTATTCAGCAATGCAGTCATCAGACTTTTAGGTTTGTGGCCACTGGGCTGCGTGTGATGTGAGGGTTTCGTTTTTCTCTTCTGAAGCTGTGGACGAGGCTCCTTTCTTGTTTCTGATCTTTGTACCCTTGCTTTTCCTCTAAATGTCTTTAAGGTTTCATTTTACTTATTTTCAGTGTTTGTATTTACACTCCCCACTATTCTACTGTTTTTAATCCTATTAATTTCAGCTTTTAACTTTATTAATTTACAATTATAGTTTCTTTTGTTTTGGTTCTTTTTTTTTGTAATTTCTTAAAAAGAGGGCCAAGTTCCTTTATTTTTTCTATTTCGTCTTTAATCAGAGAAGTGTTGACTTTCCTCCTGGTGTGACTTTTTCTCTGTCTCCTGGGACACACTCTCGTGACATGTCCCAGGTCCTCATGCTTCTCTACCTCTTCCAGACACTTTGTCGTCCCCTTGAACTTCCCCTTTAACCTGGATTTGTCCACGGTGGGTTTCTTCATTTCTGAGTCAATATTTTTATTCTCCCCTTTTCAACTTTCTCATTTTGTTAATTGTGCTCGGAGATTGTAGTCTAGAAAAGCTTTCCTGTGTAAAATTTGTTGAGCTTTTATCTCCGTGGCCCAACACACAATCCGTTTTTGTAAACAACCCAGGTCCCCAAAATAGTCCGTTCTATATTCAAGGAATATGAGGTGCTGCGTACTTCTCATAATCCAAATTATATGCTTCATTTCCCTGTTAGCTTAATTAAGTTTTGCCTGCAATAGTTGTCCATTTCTGAAATAGACATCTTTGATATTCCATACTAAAATGTTATCTCTTTTATCCATGCATGCCTTATGTATTTAGCTTCTCTGTTGTCTAACGCATGCAGGTTTCTGATGGTGGTAACCTCTTCATAAAGTGGTCCTTTTATCATTACAAATACCTTTATCTTCTGCACTATTTTCCAGGTAAAATTTCCCTTTATCTAAAAGTTGACACTCCTGGGAGGGGGGTACAAAGCAGAAGAGAATAAAGAGGAGGAAAAAAAATGGGACAACTATAATAGCAGAATCAATAAAATACATTTTAAAAATATAAAGTAAAAGTTGACACCTCTGCTGTCAAATTGTGTTTGTCTTTTCCTGGTATCTATTTGCCTATGCACACATTCATCTTCGACATTTCTACATACCCTTATTTTAATTAGTTCTCTTGTAAACATGTCCCATGGTTTGGGTTTTTGTTTTAATTCTTTAACCCAATCTGACGTCTTCTGTTTTTCAGTGAGAAATTTAATCTATTAACTGATATACTTGACTTTATTTCTTCCATCTGATGGTATGTTTTTAATTTCCTTCCACTGTTATTTCTGTGTTTTTCTTTCCTCTCATTTGTGCTGGTTTGATGTAGTTGCTTTGCATTTCTTTTTTTTTTTTTCCCATGCCAATTTGGAACTTCTCTACTTTTCCATCTTATTAAAGGTTACATTCCTTTTCCCTTAATTCCTAATCAAATACATATTGCTCTACTATTACTTGAAAACAAGAGAACACGAAATAACTATTCCTCCCTCCAATCTGCTCCCTGCTTCCCCTGCTTCCGTGCGATGAGACCCTGAGGAGTATCTCCCCATCCCCTGCTTACGATGAGACCTCGGAACATGTTCATGCTCCTCTTCTCCTTGATTCGGTTAGGATAATTTAATATTTTTAGCTTTGGGGTGTGGTTGGAATTTGTCTGGTAAGATGTCCCTCCTATTTTCAGAGTCCTTATTTAAGACTTCCATCCCCAGAGAGTCCGCCCTTCTCCATTTGGGTTTAGGAGGAAAGGGGTTAGGTGTGCACGAACAAGCCTCTGTACTCCTTCCGGTCCCCTGAGCGGTGCCTTTTCCTCCACGCCCAGGTCTCCGTTCGGGAGCATTCGTTGTTTGCTGCTCTGAGTGTCTCCCATAGGTGGGATGTGTGGGTGATAAACCCTGTGAAGTCTTGTGTCCCTACGGGTACCTTTTGCCCTGAAAAGGGTTGGGTATTTGGGGGGGGCCTTTGGTTCTTTCTGCTGAGTAATCCATAGACCGCACTCGCTCTCTTTGAGCGTGTAGCGTTTCAGATGAGAAGTTCAATGTCGGTCTGATATTTTTTTCTTGCAGGTAGTGCGTTCTTTATGTCTGGGAGATTATTAAGTTTTATGTTTAAACTCAAATGAGGAATTTGACCAGGATAAGCGGTGTGTATGTTTCTTTTCGTCGTTACTCCTGGGACTTTGTGAGCCCTTTCAACCTGTAGACGGAGGTCTTCTATTTGTTATTCCCTTACTGGCTCTTTTCCATCGGTTCCTTTGTCTCCTTCTGAGACACCCCG
Organism: Carollia perspicillata; assembly: GCA_004027735.1. Taxonomy (NCBI): domain Eukaryota; kingdom Metazoa; phylum Chordata; class Mammalia; order Chiroptera; family Phyllostomidae; genus Carollia; species Carollia perspicillata. Next base: position 18,624 of record PVKM010008827.1, read on the forward strand.
TGTTCTTCTCATGCTCAATCTCCAGGGTTCTGTCCTCCAGGTCTTTTTCCCCTTCCCTCATGACGTGTTCCTGTTTATGTTTTCGCTCTGTACTTGGAGATAGTCTCTTCATTTATCTCCCAGGCCACTAACCCCCGTCTCAGCAATGACTCACCTACTGTGGTCGGGAAGACTTTGCGAGTCTCTCCTGTCCGTCCTGAATTGCTTTAGGGCGAGTTTTCTGGCTGACTCGTCACCTGTGCCCTGGAGCAGCTCTCCTTTACGGGGCATTTGATCTTCTGCTGGGTGCATCTTCTGAAGCGTATTGTGAGTATTTTTTGTCCTTCGTCGGCCCTCTGGTCATGGAGTCCAGAGTGGCAGCCTTCTGCCGTGGAGCAGAGCCGATAGGAGTAGAGCTGCCTCCTCCCCCCGGGGCAGCGGTGTCGGGGTAGGTGAGCGGCCAGCCCGCTGCTGGGATCTTTTCTCCCCGGCCTCTCTGTTCTCCTCCAGCCACAGGGGCAGGGAGAATGCAGCCCACTTACTCAGCTACTGTCTTGGCCTCCTGGGATTCGGGTAGACCTAGGCCGGTCAGGCAAAGCCAGTTTCAAACCCCGCTGCCCCCTGGGATGCACAGGTCTCTCTTGGCCAGATTCTGCCCTATATCTGCAGCTTTTTGATTCTGGCCACAGAGCTCTCTGAGGCTGGTCTCCAGGTAAAAGGGAAAGATCCCCACACCACTTTTTTAAATCAGATTTCCCATTTGTACCCCCATCTGCCTGTTGGCCTTGGCAATTCTGTTTGAGGATGGACAGATTAGAGAAGATAATCACTTTCCGCTTGCTATCCCCTGTCATTCCCAGTCTCAGTTGCCATTGGGTCACCTGAGACTGGCAACCCCCTACCCTTCCCTTCCTCTGGACAGGCTGTTGCTGTGACTGGCACCCGGAGATCCTAACGTCCCTCTAACCCCTACAGCCCCTTCACTCTGTTGTCTGCTTGAAGCCGAGAATCAGTTGAAATGAGCACTGGATTCGATTCCAGAATCCTGCTCCAAGGTCCCTCGCAGTGTAGGCCGGTCCCTGCCAGCGTCCCCCGAGATGATCTGCGATGGTAACGAGGACAGAGTTCGACGACACTGAGTCCCACGGTGGGGAAGTTTTTTGTTCAGCTCCCCTTCAGGTCTCGTCTCTGCCGGCTCCTTAACACTCATTAACCTCCCTTTCAACGAAGAGGAGAGAGAGCAGGTGCCATGCTCAGTCTCTATTAGTGGGGACTGTGACGGGAGGGGACAGGAGGGAAAATCAGTAGCCCAGTGAGGGGCCTATTGAGTCTGCAGGGCCCAGGAGATAGTGAGTAGGCGGTCCCGGGTCTGAGCCCAGGGGTTCTCCGTTGTTTAGAGATTGGATTGCTTCCTCATTGCCAGCTACTGCGTAGGACCCTTTCCCACTTGTTGGCTAAGTGCCTTTGAATTGGCTTCCTCAATAGGTTTGCTTCCCATCACTCCTAGGCCTCTTCTCGGCAGCCGGAGCCACGTGATTGTCATTAGTGTTCCATGTGTCTGGCCGAGCAGCCCTTAAGTGCAAACATGGACTGCGGCCCAGCTCCCAGCTGTGCGGAGCCTTCGGGTCAGCCGTGTAACCTGTCGGATCCTTGGGCGTGTGGTGTCCTCCCCCCGAGGCCGCAAAAGAGACAGAAGTGAGCCGGGCCTGTCACACCAGTTGGACCACTGCTGACGCCGAATGTTCTAGATTCCCCCAGCCTGTCAGATTCCCCGCTATGGCCCATCCTTATTACGACAACAACAACAAAAAAAATTTGTCATTAGTATAGCACTCTTCTTTCCTACCGGCATGCTGGAAATGCTTATTCTCCCAGGGACATGGGGCCAGGGCCACTCACCAGCTCTCCGAAGGGGCCGCAGTGCAGACAGGCCCAGCTGGCTGTAGACCCGGGGGGTGGGGGACTGCGGGTCACTGGAGAGCGCTGGCCCTGCCCACAGCCCGCAGCCAATCAGGAAGGCAGATCAGCACATCTGATTTCTTCAGAAGAAGAGCAGTATCTTTTTGTGAGAATTCTCCTGATCTATAAACATTCGCTACCATGGAAAAAATAATAAAACCGAACAGAAACCTCAGGACTACTACAGGCCCAACAAAACACATCCCCGCCTGACCCAGCCCCAGGCTGTAGTTCGCAGCCTCTGCTCCGGGCCAGGGGGCCAGCCAGTCCCTCTGCTTCTCGCACATCCCCGCCCCCATTACTGTAAAACGGGGCCACTACCAGGGCTGCTGGGGCGGGAGTTTTGGAGGGGACCCTGCTTCAGGACAGTCCCCGGTCCTGCTGCTTACCGGCTCTGAGACACTGACGTCCCTGAGCCCTAGTGCCCTCATCCGCGCAATGGGGACAGCTACGTGAAGTATCCCTGAGGTTTGTGATGAGCAGTAAGTGGGAAAACATACATAAATGCCACGCACAAAGTTAATGTTTAATCACTGAATAATGGTCGCCATTGTTATTCCAGTAACATCTGTGAAAATGCTTGGAAAAGCGCCACGGGAGTGTTGGGTGTGGTCAGAGCCAAGGGCAGGGGCACACCGGCCAGGTGAGAAAGCCCCGTACCACGTCTCTGAAGCGCAGGGAAGTGGCAAGTGGCCTCGCCCGGCTTTTCACCTTGACTTTGTTCACCAACACGGTGGCGGTGTTGACATTCCTGAAGTCCTGGCACTCGCCATCTGGGGAGACCCTGCGCCACATCCCCGCATCTTCCTGTGGGCTGGCGTCCGAGGCTCCCACACACGGATCCTGACACACCCACAGCCTCTGGGCTGCCCCTCCCCATCGCAGGACTGCCGAGGGCTGAGGAGACAGGGGCCAGCGCTGTCATGTCCTCTCAGAGGAATCAGGGGCTGGGGCCTGCTGTGGCAAGGATTCGTTCTGAGGTTGGACAGGGCTGCCCCTTGCATCTGTGGCCTCCGGAGCCCGGTCGGAGCTTCTCATTTGGATGTGGGTGTTGGTGTTAAGCCACGCCTTGCCCAGAGCTCTGTTGGTGGTGGAAAGCGCAGCCACGCACATGCCTGGCTTCAGAGGGCCCATTACCTGAGCCTCAGAGTATGGCCATAGGCTTGGGACCGCCCTCGCACGGCCAGCTCCAGAGCCCGGGGCGGGGCTTTGTGATCCGTGTGAGTCAGCAAGTCCCTGCTGGAGCTGGTGCAGGAAGGAGGGCATGGGCAGCTCCTCCGGGAGGCCCGTCCATTGCGAGAAACACACCGAAATCGGATGAGTACACGGTCAGCCTTGTCAGCTTCCCAAGCCTCCTTGTCGGGGAGCGTGATCTACACCGAAGAAGCAGAGGTCATGCTCCGTGCGCTTAGTCCGTGTTGAGGAGTGTTATCGGGTTGAATGCCATTCTCAGGGCCCAGTTCGTGTCCACAGTGGATGCTGAAAAACTGTGTATTCTCTGCCCCGCCCCACCATCTTCTCTGGTCCCTAACTGGCCCCGGGCCCAGGCCGTCCTGACCAGCGTGCACGCTGGAGCACAAAGCGCCGTCGCTGCGGAGAGGACTCAGGAGTGTTGTCCAGCAGTTGGCTCTGGTGACGGGAAGCTGGACTGTCCAGTGGTGCGGACACGTGGCAGTGTCAGGGTCTCCCAGGACAGACTTCCTCCCCTCACTCACCGCTCGCTCCTTCAGCAACCACGTGGCTGGCTCCCCGCACAGGAATCTGAGCTGGATTCTGCCTTCAAGGGGTTTTCAGCCCCGGGACGAGCTGAGACGCAGGCAGAGGGGAGAGCGGGTGCTCAGCAGAAGGCCAGGGCAGCCAGTTCAGTGGGTGAGGACTAAGCTCTGACACTGGAAACGTGTTTAAAGACGGGTGAAGAGTCCCCATTTAAGGGCCCAGGGTGGCAATAGAAACCTGGTCGTTGGCCCCCTTCTAAGGTGGGGTGTCTCTCTCTTCCTGTCCAGTTGACCAGAGGTTTTGCTCCTCGCCAGCCTGGGCTCCATCCTCTGAATACGCCTGCGGCCACCAGTATTCCTTGGCATCTGTGGCCGGAGGGCTGCCCACTGAGCAGTCAGGAGCCTGGGCTCTTGGAAATGCTTGGGTCTCCTTGCTGCATGACCTTGGGGAAGCTCATTAACTTCTCTGGCAGCCAGTGTCCTTTGACATGAAGCTAGCATGGACGCTTACACAGCTTTTACTACGGCTGGAGGCCAGGAGGTAAGTCCAGATGTTGTCAGGAGGACTCCACGTGCGTGTCCATGGAGGCCTTAGCATGAAGCTGGCGCCCACAGGCGCTGCCGGTGCTGGTCCTCATGATTCTCCCCCAGCCCCAACCCCACGGCAGGGGCGGCTGAGCGGCATGGATCACAGGCAGCTTGGACAACAGGCACTGTGCACTGTCCTTCGGTCTTCCCCCTGAAACCCTAATGAGGAGGACCTGACCAGGAGGCAGATTCTAAGGGTGGCGGCCTGAGAAGCTCACCCTCCTTGGACTGCTTTTCTCCAGTGTGAGCCGGCTTCGGGCTTCGCTCATTGAGAATCCCTCCACTGCCAGCCGCTGGACCAGAGCGGGTCTCCCCCTCCACCACGGCCACAGGGAGGGACCCGGCACTGTTTGTGCTCCTGTTGGCCTCACACATGAGCCTCAGAGCCATTGACTGAGCCCCTATCCCTGTGTGCCGACCCCACTGGTGGCAAAAATAGGCCCAGGGGGCACAGCCGGATCTGCTCCCCCTGGGGCTTGAGTGGGTGCCCTTGGCCTCTGGCAGCACACGCTGCCCACCCCTCCATCCCTAGAGAGGGCAATCGATGTCGAAGCCCACAAAGCAATCTTGATGGACTCTCTGTTTTGGGCCTCGACCATAGTATAGTGGTTATTAATGAGGAGCTTCCATCGGCCTGAAAGGCTGGGGTGGGAAACCCAGGAGGCTGCGGCAGGGCTATTTAAATCCACCGCACGGAGCCTGGCATCCTTTCTGGGCCTCATCAGGGAGGGAGGGCCGACTAGGCCGGGTTTCGCTGTGTCTCTGGGACCGTATTTCTCTTGGTCTGGCAAGACATGCCCTCACCTGGAATTCTCCCTCACTCTCTTTCAAAGACCGGACAAAGGGATGACGCAGAGGGACCCAGAAGAATGTGGCTCACGTGGAGCCAACCAAGAGGTCCGGGGCGGGGGGGCCTGCCTGGGGGCACACGTGGCCTTCTTTGTCTGACTGAAGTCAGGAGTCGGTGTGGCAGCTGACCACCGCTGTTCGGTTTGGGGGAGGCATAGGTTCCCCTGGGGAGGAATGGGGATTCAGGCTTGCTTTTGGCAGACTATTCCGTAAGAACTCCCACCCCCCCAGCCGAGGGCATGAGAAACGTGATTTCCCCAAGGAGCCCCGTGTTGGCGATCTGTACCTTCTGCCTCGAACTCTCCTCAGCAGGGACCTGAGAAGGGTGTGTGTGTGTGTATGTGTGTGTGTGCCCCTTTGTTTCAGAACAAACCCTCACCTAGAATAGTCTGCCATCTGGGGCAATGCTTGGGAGGCTCGCGGGCAGGTCTCAAGGCTGTCCACTGCGTGCGTGCGTGCCAAGCGGTCCGACCCGGAGAACGGGGGTTCCTTTCCATGTCCCTTTGTCTCTGGAGGTTGGTGGTGGTGTTTTGGTGTCTTTCCCTGCCCAGTCACATGGTAAGAAAAGAAAAACAAGTCCTCATTTAAAAAGAACAAGCCAGGGAAAACCAAGAGTCTGTTGAAAGTCTTTCTAGGACACCTGTGTCTGTCCTCTAGAAGGGAAGCAAGGGGAGTGACGTCCCTGAGGTTCTTCTGAGGGCTGAGGGCAGCGGACAATGCTGTGGGGTCACTGGTCCCTGAAAAGCCTACGAGAGAAAAAACCCCCCAGCCTGCCCCGGCTGCTCTAGTGGGGTTGGAGCAGGTGCTTTCCTGCAGGGTGATAACGCCCAGGACCCTCAGAAGTGATGCGGGAACCAGGTGCCCCCTTTCAGGTCAGCAAGGCCACGTGGCTGGTCCAGTGCCTCTGCAGTCATCAAAACCCCCACTTGCTAAAGAACAAGAACCTGCCTCAGAATGACTGAAGCACAAAAGGACACACATTGGCTCATGTACCTGAGCAGCCTAGTGGTATGGTAGCTTCAGGCATGGCTGGATCCAGGAATGTGCTGCACTGACTGGCCAGGAGTGGGTCAGGGGCTCACCCTGGGAACTTAGGCCCTTAGAGAAAGTCCCCAAAGTGGGAGGCAGGATGACACTCCAAGGGAAGGGAGAATAGAAGCTGGGCAAGCGGAAACAGCAGATGTCCACTCCACCCCCCATTTGCCGTTCACAAAGCTCCTCCTCGCTCACAGGCGTGCTGTGCAGTGAGTCACCGCTGGCCCCCACAGTGAGTGGTTAGGGAGCCGGGAGGGGCCCAGAAAGGAGCCCTCCCACGGACTGTCAGAGTCCCCGCCGGGTCTGCTCAGGTGGCAGAGCCTTTTGCACGTGTGCACCTGGTGTCAGAAAGGGAGGCGTTTCAGGCGGCTCGGGCGGGGGGACGCCTTGACTGTAAGCTGTCCGCCAGAGAGAGCAGGCTCCCGTGGTCCTTTCTGTCCTTCCTGCGCGCACGAGAGCACACGCAGGGACTAATGAGCCCGGAACAGAAATGATGCACAAACACCCAGTGGGCAGGGAGGCAGGCCGGGCGGCTTTCTCCCAAGGACTGAACGAGATGAGCAGAGCTCCGCAGCCCTGCCTGTGCGCTCTCCACAGAATCGAATAAAGAGCTGCGCCAACTGGCCCCCGATGTATAATGCCGTCCATATATTAAACATAACGTTCTAATAGGAGTACTTCATTTCATTATGTCAGCGGCAGAAGAAAGGGCAATCTCGCAGCTGCCCTAATCAGGCAAATGGGAAAGCGGAACGTTCCTTAGATTTAGGCAGTAAAATCGACATTGAGCCAATTTGCCTCACTCACAGGCTTTTACTGTGTTTAATGAAAGCTCATGCCTTTACAGAAGGCGCCATAAAAAGGGCTGGGAAGCCAGGAAGCTCTCTGCCATGTCTTTGCAACATAACCGATGCATTGAACAGCTGGGTTTCACGGAACGGCTCCCGGGTTTTCCCAGAAGTGAGTGCAGAATGGGCGACCAAAGGTGGCTGCGTGTCCTCGCCCTGAGAAAGCCATGAGAACCAACGCGCGAGGGTCGAAGGGCTGAACCCACGCCGGCGAAGGGGGGGCGGGTTCTAATCAATGTCCCTGGGAAACGGGCGCGGCTCTGGGCCCTGAGGGAAGCCTAGTCAGCACCCTGGGGTGGAGACAGCACTGGCTGCCGGGGGTGAGAGGTGACGGGGGTGAGTCGGGGAAAGAGCAATGTCCGTGCTGACCCCCGGTGGAAAGGCTACCTACCTTCCCAGAAAGGAGCGTGGGCAGACCGTCGTTTTAGTGCTGAGCGGTTGCCTGTTTGACTCAGCCACTCGACCAACATTCACTGACCACGCACCATGTGCCAGGCCCTGCCCTCACGGACTCGTTGGCCTGCGGGCAGACGGGCACAGCGCAGGTAAACGTGTGTATTAGATGGTGGTATGTGTTATGAAGGAAGTAAGGCAGGACAAAGACAGGGAATGGCGGAGGCAAGGCACTGCTTCTCTTCTTTTAATTTGTATTTTATTGATCTTAGAAAGGGAGAGGAAGTGGGAGAGGGAGAGGAAAACGTAGATTTGTTGTTTCGCTTATTTATGTGTTCACTGGTTGATTTTCGTACGTGCCCTGAGCAGGGATCGCACCCGAAACCTTGCCCTGTCAGGGTGATGCTCTAACCAACTGAGCTCCCAGGCTGGGGCTGCAGGGGACTTCTTTCAGCCGGGGTGGCCTGAGGAGGTGACCTGTGAGCAGAGCTTGACCTCAGTGAGGTAGGCAGGTCTTCATTTCAGAATCTTTTGTCTGCCAACAGCCCCTTGGATTGTTTGTGCCATGTTTTGTGAGCTGTCGGATCCGAAGACTACATTTGGAGATAAGCGTGGAGCTTGGTTAGCCTGTGAAACAGGGTGGCCACAGGGAGTTGACACAACCCAAGTCCAGAGCCCACACCTGACCTGTCCAAGTGGCTGGGGCAACGCACACAGGAAGGGACTGCAGAGTCCCAGCCGCTTGTCCGATCTCACGCCAACTGGTCAGTGGAGGAGCCAGGACCAGACCCCGGGTCTCCTGAGTGACAAAATTGGGTGTAAGCCTCCTCAGGAAGTGGCAGTGTTTCCTAAAAACACTGACATGGGAAGGGCCCGGAATCTGAGGGTGGACGATGAGACCAAGGATGTCCTTTTAGGGGACTGGCAGAGCTGCCTCGAAGGATCTCTGGTAACCCGAGGGGGAGCCCAGGCTGCGGCCCATGGTGTTGACCTAAGGAGGGCTGGCCAGAGGCCCAGCTCTCTGGGCCCTCCTGCTGCCCACCTCACCTAGACTTGTGATGCTTGTCAGTGGCTAAGCTGCGTAAGAACCGGGGTCTTCTGTTCTGGCTGGTGCGGCTCAGTGGATTGAGTGCCGGCCTATGAATAGAAAGGTTGAATAGAAAGGTCGCCGGTTCAATTCCCAGGCAGGGCACACGCCTGGGTCTCGGGCCTGGTCCCCAGTTGGGGGCGCATGAGAATCGACCAGTCCATGTTTCTCTCTTACATCAGTGTTTAGAGAAACACTCTCCTTCTCTCCTTCTCTCTCCTCCTCTCTCCTTTCCCCTCTCTAAAAAATAAATCAATAAAATCTTTAAAAAAAAAGAGGAAGAAGAACCCGGGTCTTCTGCCTCCAAGACCAACGCAGATGTCTGCCATCTGAAGCCGGGGCCCCAGGACTCAGACCAGCCTCACCACTGCAGAGACACAAAGGCACAGAGCCACAGAAGGCAGCGCTGGGAGCAGTGCACCCCCCACACCCGACATGGGAGCTGGCATGTGCTCCCCTGACCCCCTTCGCGGAGAGTCCTGGGAAAGGGCAGGGGCCACGTTGTTTTCCAGATAAAGGCAGCAGCGGCTCTGTGCTGAAACCACAAGTCCCGGCCTTGCCCCTGGCTCTGTCTGGTGACAAATTGGCAGCTGACATCTTTGCTTCTGGCCCGAGTTACCCCTTATTAAAAATGGCATCTTTATAACAGATTTCTGCAAGTCACTGTCACTAGGGCACATCCCCTGTTTTGTACCGGCCATTCCCCTGGGGAGCGCTTTGCCCGCCCGATACCGTTATGTGAAAATGTCCTCACATTCTATATCGTCCTAATATTAGAAGGTCAAGTTTTAAATATGGTATTAATTACTAAAGATCTCATTTATTTTTTAGATCATTTTTCTCCTACTGTGCAACTTCACCCCACAGTTAAGGAGCTGGGTTTTTAATTGGCTCTTCCCTCTCTTCTTTCCAAAGAGCCGAGAGAACCCATCGGTGCTCACACGCTTCACGCACGCCCAGCCGGTACGGCCCGGGGTCGCCCTGCCTCTGCCTTGTTCTGTCCCGCTGCACAGCTTTCTGTCTTCATTGGGGAAAACGGGCTCGCGGTCAGGCAGCCTCCCCAGCAGCTGACTCTGAAGCTGGGAAGAGCTCCCAGCCACAAGCCACCCCAGGGTTGAATGACTCAGAGCCCATTCAGATGATGGGACACCAGGCAGCCTGGTGACACTGAGCCCGGGAAAAACAACATGCGTGTGGGCTCCCAGGTAAACGGACTGAGATACGCACCGGCTGGTCGGACGGTGCTGCCCTGCAGGTGCTGGGGTGATGGCTGACTTTCTTTGCTTCTCTTTGCGAACCTGTGTGGGTAGGAGCCTGTAAGTGTTTCAAGAACGGGCCCCAGTCAGGGCTGGAGAAGTCTGGAAAGAGGAGGGGACCCTGTCATTCACTCGGGACCCACACTTAGAGCAGAGCCGCTGGCGGAGGTCAAGATGGTTCGGAAAGGTACACAGATGAACTTTCTGTTGTTGTTAATGTTCACAGGTAACTATTTTAACGTATAGTAAGGGAAAATATGAGTAGTGAATTACCCCTGGGTGATTGGGTCTCTGGCTCCCTCATTGGCCTCGTCTCTAACACACAAGGTGCCGCAGGACCTTTGCACTTGCTGTCCTCTCTGCCTGCAATGCTCTCCCTCACCCAAAAGTGATCATTGATATTTTGTTAAGCATCCTCACATACTGTCTTTTTCTATCTCCCTCCTTCTGCCTCTCTGCCTCCAGTCCCACCAGCACCATCACACACAGTCGTCGCTTTATAAACGTAGTAGCACAGGACACCTACTAGACTGTCACTGGTGTCTTTGTTTTACACTCCTGTGCAGGCCCCGTGTTCTGCAGGTTCTGCAGAGCCCCTAGGTGCTGGCGTGTGGTTCACTAACTCCCTGGCATCTCACTGTTCACTGTTTGGTTATAAACATGTCCTACAAAGCCAGCGTGTTTCTTTTTCAGGTCTGCTGGAGAGGGGTGTGGCTCCAAGGCCACATCCCTGCCTCTGACCAGGTCCCTGTGGTGACAGGGAGCATTGTCCGTGGTTACATGGGTACGGCACTGAGCACTGGCCCTAACCCAGGCAGCCAGCGTGGGCAGCTGCAGCGATGATCAGAAATGCATTTTATGACTTCATTAAGCAGCCCCCAAATCAGGACATTCGGCTTTTCCACCTACTCCTCGGCCTCTGATGTCTAGCAGATAAATGAGCAGATTTTCTGCTCCGGTCCGGAGGATGCCTCACTTCCTGGCTTTGTTTGTGGCTGTGAACCAAGCGGCCTCCTCCCGGCAGGCAGGGTGCCCGCACGGCTGGCTCCCCAGCCTTCCCGCCCTGCGCACCTGGGTCGCTTCCTCTCCTCAGGAGGGCAGACGCAGGACACCCACTCGACTGCACTTTCCTCCTGCCCCGCTCACCGCACACAGCCACACCAGCTAAACCGGTCGAGTGCTTGCCGTGCCCGGCACTCTTCCTCATGGGAGTTAGCTCTTCTTGATCCTGACCGTGACCCAGCGAGGAGAGTTAGTATTACCAGGCCCATCTCCCGGGGACACCTGATCACGCTGAAGCACCAAGCATTGAAGGGCATCGCCTGGTCGCACAGCTGAGTCTGGCTCCAGGGGCTCCCCCTTTATCGGGATCCTTAAAGGGACTGTGGTGGAGGATGGAGAGAGGCCCAGGGCAGGGGAAAGGGTTCCGATAAAGGGGAGCAGAAGAGGGGCAGTTAACCCAGCCCGGAGCTGGAGCAGAAAGTCATGTGTCCCAGCAGCTGAGGGTCTATGAGTTCCTGAGTCTCCAGGAACGGGAAAAACTGTGTGTGTGCAGGCGCACTTGTCACAACCCAGAGGCATCTGTGATTCAGGGGAGAATGGCTGCCGGGCCAGATGATCCTCCAAGGTCCCTTCCAGCTCCCAAGCCTGTGGTTCTGTGACCATATAAGGCCATGGTGCCTGGGGAATCTCACTGCAGCTGAGCGCGGTCCTGCCTGCCTGAGAGGGGGAAGCGGAGAGCATAGGGAGCCCGAGCCTGGGCCTCCTGCAGGGTCCCGGCCGCAGAAGGAGCCGAGGCCAGGGAGGCCAGGGGTCTTTCCTGGGTTGCCTCTTCTCAGAAAGCTCAGAGCCTCCCGGGTGGGCTTGGTCTCCCTCTCCCCCACTGTCTCCCCATCTCCACTTGCAATCTCCCTCACTGTGGTGCCAGGTTTCCGGAGTCCAGCTGGCTGCTCCAGGCCCGATCAGACACTCAGGCCTGCCGAGTCAGCCTTGGCTGCTCCCGTGTTGCTGCGGGGTTGGCGTCTGGGAACGTCTCTCGGAGCCCCTGAGCTCTGGGTGGGCATTCTGCTTGGCCTCCCTCTGCCAGCTGGCTCTGCAGGCCTGAAAAGCTGGTGGGTTCCCACCCTGACACGCACCTACACACACACATACACACACACACACACACACACCTGCCTCCTTTAGTGAGCTCCTTGAGGAGGTCCCCACGGGAGAGGAGACATACTCCTGGCTCACGTAGTGTGTCCCATTTTCTCTGGGCACCATCCACAGCCAGCCCCGTGCCAGGTGGTACAGAGAGGGGAGAAGCAAGGTGTGATCATGAGGCCTCCAAGGCCCGACAGGCTGGTGGTAAAGACGGAACATTAATAAACAAATCCACTCAGAGGTGACCTCTGACTCCCGTTGTCATCAAGGTACAAAACATATATCAGTCATAACTCTACTGGTTGTCAGTGACAGGAACCAAAGTCAAGTTAGCTTACACAAAAATAAGGACTTGTTTGGCTTGTATCACTCAAAAGTGTAGGGACAGTGTCAGCTTCAGGCGTGGCTGGATCCAGTAGCTGAAATGATGTCTCTGGGACTTGATTTTCCCCTCTGTCACTCAATAGTGTAGACGAAGATTAGTTTATCTGGGGCTGCAGCAGGGTGAGATGCCGCTGGCTGTAGCTGAGGTGTCCCGTGCTCCCCGACTTGTGCTGTCCCAACCCTGGCCTTGTTTCCTTCAGGACTCAGCCCTGGGCAGTTGCAAGAGACCAGACTGCCCTGAGCTGTTTCCCCAACCTCAAACCAGACACCGCCTTTCCTTGCCTCACGCTCCTTGGGCTGACGTTGTCAGAAGTGTTCCAATGCTCACTTTGTGTACGAAATCTCTGGACTCTTGGGGCACCAGATATAGGGACCCAGGGCAGAAGCAGCAGCCCCACCTCTCAGCATCTGCCTGGTGGTCCCAGGCAGGGCATCGAACGCCACTGTGACACTCAACCAGCTGTGTGACCTTGGGCCGGTGGCTTAACCTCTCTGAGCCTCAGTTTCTTCATCTGTAAAAGGGAAATAATAGTTTCTAGCTCCTAGAATTGATTTTAATATAAAAAGAGGTGGTACAAGCAAAGTACTTAGCACAGAGAGTAAGCTCAGTGAGGATGATTAGAATTTGAACATCTCCCAGCCTTGAGTAAGCTCCGGGAAGGGTTCAGCCTACAAGCTCCCTGACACTCGCTCCTTGCCAAGCCTGTGGCATCTCACCCTATTCAGCCAGAGACTCAACAGGACCCCTATTCAGACTCCTCCCTCTCTCTGGGACTCTGCCGCTCAGCTCCCAGCCGCCCAGCCTTCCTGAACTCCGGCCTCTATCTCATCAGCTCAGGAATTGCACTGTGTCCACACTGCGGCCTGGTCAGCACCCCCAGGAGGACAGCAAGGGCCCTCACGGGACTCGCCACGCCTGTCTCCCTTCTCTCCCAGGTCGCAGTGCGGCGCTGCCCACCCTCCAAGGTCTGAAAATGCCCGTTTCATAGATCTTGTCCAGTTTTCTAGCTGTTTACGTGGGAGCTAGCGAGCCCCTTTGGGGTCCCCCTGGGGCAGTGCACCGTGATCTAGGCTGGGTGTGTCCTCTCTCGGCAGACTGGTACAAAAACCCGTCTCCGGCTGACAAAAATCCACGAAAAGTCAAGCGGGCCATTCTGAGCTGTCGCTGAGAGAACCCAGGATGAGACACACACCCCAGCCCCAAGTCGAATGCCGCGACCAGAACCGTTGGTGTCCATCACCTGATAAACGGATAAACAAAATGTGGTATATCCCTCAAACATAAGTGAAGGGCCGATACATGATACACCGTGGGCGAATCCAGGGAACACTGCGCTAAATGAAAGAAACTCGTCGCAAATGACTACCTCTCACGTGATTCCATTTACATGGAAAGCCCGGAATAGGCCAACTTAGAAGAACAAAAGGCAGCTCAGCAGTCACTCCCTGCTGGGTCGGGGTGGGGACCCGCTGCCTGACCTCCGGGAAGCTCTAAAAACGTTGGACTGCGCACTTTTAATGGGAGGACCAGATGTCGCTTGGAGCTCAGTGAAGCTGTTTTTTTACCAATTGTTAGCAGTTTCCTCCTGTTCGTGAAGGGATGGAAGGGGCTGCGGTGTGGGGAGAGGGCAGTCTCGGCTGTTACGTCAGATCGGTGCACGCTTCCCACGGAGCTCAGCCTTGGACCGAAAAATGTGACCACAGGGGAGTCGCACAGTTCGTCGTTAGAGGGTGGCGAGCGTTGGGTGTGAGTCTCAAAGTCCGTACTTGCTCTTTTTTGTTTCTCCAACTGCAAGAGGGTTCTTGCAAAGTTCGGGTTTCACCCCCTCTTTCTAGCTTCCTCTCCTATCCGGGACCCGATTCGCAGGGAGCCTTACTGAGCGACCACCATCTGCAGGGAGAAAGGGCATTCAGGCATGCGCGGCCCTGACCCTGATCTCACAGGGACCAGAGAACAGGAGGGCAGGGAGCACGTGGCTTCTGCGAACTGCGATGTCACCTTCGTGGCCTCCTGTCATGGTGCCGGCGCACGGGCGTAAGGGTGACGTGACACTCAGATCCCAGGGCGGAAGAGCAGGCAGGGCCCTCCTGCTGGCTGCTCCGTTGTCGAAGGTGAAGGCGGTCCACTCTGAGCGCATCCTCTCGCCTCCTGTGAGAGGAAAAGGCGTTCTCCCTCTGCAGGCTTCGTGCGGCGGGTCATCAGCCGCGCCCTCCCGAGCTTTGCTTGCAAATACAAAGGCTAACGTCTATGGAGCACGTAATGCGTGCCCCTCGGGTTCTAGGTGCTTTCAAGTATCATCAACACCTTATTAACTGGTGTTTCTTTCATACAGACATAGGGAACCTAAAAACACCGCATCGCATTTCTTTTTCCCACCATTCTGTGTTTCGGGTTCATTTTCGGTAATTCGGGTGGAGTTTTCCTTCAGATCTCATGGTACTCATGCAGCAGCTGGGTAATTCTGCCCCACCGTGGGACCCAGCCCAGAGCCAGCTCCGCCGGGAGGCTGGCCCGGGGCTGCGCCCGCCTGGAGCTCACGGTGCCACAGAAGGACGGCACACTCATCAGCTGTCATCTGCGTGCTTTTCCTCTAGGATCATCCACGAAGACGGCTTCTCTGGAGAAGACGTGAAACAGTACAAGCCTGTCGTCTACAGCAACACCATCCAGTCCCTGGCAGCCATCGTCCGGGCCATGGACACTCTGGGCATCGAATACGGTGACAAGGAGAGAAAGGTAGGCGGCTGAGCCCCAGGGCGCAGCGATGAGAGACCCTGTCTCGGCGCCCTACTGCGTCGTCCTGATAATGCCGGGCAGCCTGGCGGGAACGAGGGAGATGGTGCTATTGACGGGAGAGCGGGCTGGTCACCCACTGAGCCAGTGCGCCAGCCCAAACCTGGCCAGTGCCAACAGGGGCCTCACGGGCGGGCAGCCTTCCCAGAGAGGTCGCCAACAAAGATGACAGCCACGCGGTGCCAGGGCTTAGTTTGCAGATGAGAAGGGGTCGGCGACTGTCCTAAGTCGGGATTCTCACAGCATTGTACAGTACTTGCCCTTGGGCAAGTAGCTTGAACAGAGAAAATATTCCTTCAATCTAATGGCCGTCTGCTCCCCTCCTTAGGAGAGCTCTCCGTGCCCTGGCTGGGGGCGCGGCGGGGCAGCCATGAGGATTGACTCTCTCTTCCTTCCATGAGCTTTCTGCCTCTCAGGGGTGACTCTGAGGACCCAAGGGCCCCCTTCCTGTGGGACGTGGATGTCCTAGAACAGGGACTGTTTTTCACTTGAGTTCCCCAGCATCCGATAAGTGGCGGATGGAGAAAGTATAAAAGCCTTTTATTTGCCAGCATCTGCACTGACCGTGAGACCGAACTTTATACAGCTACACTGGTGACGCTGAATTAAAGGGAGAGAGGGAGGGGAAACGGCATCAGAGGATTCTATCTGGAAGCGGCTCTTGTCCTCTGGTGGGATCCCGGATCCCAGCATCCCTCTCCCCATGACCCGGAGTGTGGAGCGGGAGCAGGTGGGGGCCTCCAAGTGCTGGGGCCCGACGTGGAGCCTGTGGATGGAGAGCCCCGATCTCCGATGACTGTGTGACTTGCTCGTGCATTACACACATGTCCTGTCTCTGCTAAAAATCACCCCCATCACTATCCTCACTTTTGCTGGGTCAGATGAATCATCTGTGACAGATAGCTTGAGATGTAAAATTCAGTGTTTTATGCACCAGATTCTAATTCCATGGTACAGAGTCATCCCAGCTCAGGCATCGGGCCCTCTAGGTACAGACAGACTGCGTGACTGAGTGTGTCCGAGGCCAGCCACAGATGGGGACTCTGAGCACTGGCAGGAGGGCCTGTCCCTGCCCCTCCGGGAGACTGGGTCTGGAAGCTGGCTCTGCGGAGGAAGCCTTTCTCCCCCAGGGCACCGGCTCTGGTGTGGGTCAGGGAGCCGGGGCCTGTGGAGAGAGGGGCGCTGCTGGTTCTACAGCCTGGTTTCCTGTAAGCATCGGCCGAGGACTCCCAGCGAGCGGGGCGCTGTGCTGGCTGCCGGGGCCTCGGAATGAGCGCAGCGGGAGCGATGCCCGGAGAAAGCAGACGGTCAGCAAATACCTACTCAGATCACCACGGCAGCCAAGGTGGTCATAAGGCTTCGCCCATTTTAGCAGCAATGGCCACAGTGGTAACTAACAGGCACCAGTAATTGAGCACCTACTACCTGCCAGGCACTGCACTAAGCACTTCGCAGGCATTAACTAGTTTTAACTAACTCAGGCATGCACGCCCAGAGCAGGCAATGCCTGGTCTGATCTTCAGACCCGGGCCAGGCCCCAGGCCTTTGCTCTCTGTCTACCTTTTAGCCAAAGAGAGAGCACAGGGCCTGAGTCTCAGTTACCCAGAATGCAGACAGTGCAAAAGGCTCAGGTGTCCACAGCGCACCCCCCCCACCCCACCCACACACACACACAGCCTTTGGGAACTTCCAAGAGTGTGTACGCTCACCAGCATGCCCGCCCCCAAACCAATGCAGCCTTCCTTCCCCCAAATCTCCTGCCCTGATTATAACCCAGAAGAGTCCGTGTGCCTTGGGAATGCTTTTCTTCTTTGGCTTTGGAAAACACTAATTGTTCATGTGGGATTTTTTTCTCCATTTGATCCTGAACAGCGAGATGGTTGGGAATCGCTGGGAATGTAACATATGAAGGGCTTAGGCTGCAGTGTTGTTCCTCCTCTGTGTGGTTTCCCGGCCCACGCGGCCCTCGAGTAGGAGGTCAGGGACGGCGGCAGTGGAAAGGGAGGAGGAGAGCAGAGAGGGGGCTCTGTGGAGAGCCCGCTGGACCCCACAGAGCTGGGGCCCAGCTCTGCCACGGCAGATGGCATTGTGGCAGGTCCCCGACCCGTCCCCGGGATGGCACAGGCCCACCTGGCATAATCCGCCCAGCTGGCAAAGGCCTCCAGCACTTGGGCACCTCCTTCCATGTTGTGTCACCTGTGAGGGGCAGAGAAGGAACGGTGGTCCGAAGCTCAGGCCAAAGCAAGCAGGGCAGCTGGAGAAGGGACAGATTTGCAGTCTGGGGAGCTGGGCACAGGGACCCCTTATATCCGTCTGCAGTCTGAGCGAGGGGCGAGGCTGGCATGTGGGAGGGGAGGAAGCTTCCGTTCAACCTGAACTGCACCCTGCGGCAGGGCGGGGGCCCCGGGGTGTTGGGCACCCTCCAGCTCTTCCACCTGCAGCTGGCACGTGCCGGTGCCCAGGTGCCCCGACCCCAGGGCTGGCTCTCCAACTCCTCTCTCGGGTCCCCGGGGGCTGCCCACCCAGGGTCAGCGGTTGGGATGTTGGGAGAACTACCCACACCGAGCAGGCCCAGCTTAGTGTCCTGGTCTCTAAAGAAAACATCTCCTTTCCTCTCTTGGCTTCCGCTCCCACTGTCCCCCCACCCATCACGGAGTGTCTGACGGAGAGCAGCCCCGAACCCACTGCCTGCTTGGGCTAGCCAGCTTTGGACTCTCCACTCAAAGAAGCATCTAGAAGTTTCCTTGCTGTACCTCATTAGAACAAACTGTCCCTCACTCCTCCTGGCAACTGGCTCACCACCTGCTCCGGCCCCCAGTGGAGGGAGGATGGACTGACCACCCCCTCGGCCTCTCTGTACTGTAGACTCACCTGAGGCCACGTGACTGTGCGGGAGCCCATGCCTGAAAGAGCCTTCATGTGGGGCGGACAGCAGGGACCCCCCAACCAGTTTGGGGCTTCCCCACTCCGTGCCCCAACCTCATCTGACCACGGACCCCTCCCCAGAGACACCGGGCACTCCCAGCCTCCAGGCCTTGTCTCTGGCCCCACCCTCTCCTTGAATGTGCTTCTCTTCTTCTCTTCCCACTGGACCCCCTCCCACTCAGTAAGGAGCAGCTCAGCCCCCCTCTCTTCTGGGAAGATTCTCCTCGTCCCCCTGGACTCCAAGACCCAGCTCCGTGCTTCCTCCACTGGGCATGGTCCTTGCACTGGGGTGAAGAGGGGTTGTCTGTGCCACCCTTTCCTTAGAGCAGCGACCCTTACACATTAGGGTCAAAACCCACGTGAGCAGGCAATGAAAGCCATGGGCCTCCTCTCCGGAGCAGTACCCGCGTGCCCACGTGAGGAGATTTCGAGTGCAATCTCAGGGGCTCGGGAACACAGAGAGCCCACCCGTGGAGCCTAGAATAACTCCTTTATCATTTAAGGCCTTTCGGTGCTCAAGGCCTGAGTCGTTCATCTTTGGGTCACCTCCTCACCCCGACAGCCAGCACAGTGCCCAGCACATAGTAGGTCTTCAAAAATAACCCCTTGAGTGGAATAGCATTTCTAATTCTTCCAGTCCTCAGTATAAAAAAAAAAAGGAAAAGTACCTGTAATTTCATCACTAAATGAATAGATGTTGGTTGAGTGCCTACTATGTGCAGGCTTTGCGCTAAGCCCTGTGTAAAGATTCAAAGGTATGTGAGATGGGGCCTTTAAGAAGCTAGTCATCTCGGGAAGACAGGGAATGAGCTTGCTCGTTCCCCTAGATGGTCAGGGAAGGCTTCTTGGAGGAGGTGAGGCTGGAACTGACCTCGAAACAGGTGTGGCCTGGCAGGTGTGGGCGAGGAAAGGGACTAGAAGCAGGGAAATGGGTTGGTGGTGACCAGAGGAGATTTGGTTGGCAGAGGAGGCCAGTGGCCAGAACAGAGGCTCAGGATGTGGGCCAGGTGTGGAAAAACTGGAAGACCCCCTCAGGTCCAGGTTGGGTGGGCCTTGGAAAAAAATGCCAAGGACTTTGGGCTTTCGTCTGTGGGGGGCAGGCAGCCATCGGGAAATTTTGAGCTGGGAGGGATGGCTAAAAGCGAGCTTAGGAAGCGAGCATATTGACACGTGCAGGACGGACCAGTGCGGGGAGAGACCGCAGGTGGGTGGGGACTGGGGGCTGGCGACGGGGGCAGAAGGCTAAGGGTCAGGGAACTGGCACTGTGGTGGGACCAGCTGGGAGGACCGGGAACAAAGCAAAAGCCAGGAGATGGGGCCAAACACAGCGCGTGAGCCTTCAGCCCAGTGGGTTTCCAGGCAGGGTGGTCCCCGGGTGGACGGACTCAGAACTGAAGCTGTCCGTTTTTACGGTCCGGGGCCTGCTTTAAACCAGGTACACGAATTAAATTATTAACACTACCAGGTCCCTGAGCAGTGGGTGCTGCTGTTGCCCCGTTTTACTAGTGACTTGCCCAAGGCCATGCAGTAAAAATAGGTGCAAATGCAGTACAGGAGCCTGTTGCTAATGCAACTGCGGTCCCCGTGGTTCGGGTCCAGAGCAGAGTCCCGCCTCAGTGGGCACAATCAGGCAAATCATTAAAAGATTCCCAAGTCTCTAAAAATATGGAAAGGGACCCAAAGGACAACGCCCACTGCTTTTCTCAGGTAGCCTTTCTGCCTGCCTCG
>PVKM010008828.1:0-38225 GCA_004027735.1 Carollia perspicillata
CTCTTTGGCTTTGTCCATGGGTCCTTTATACATTTTCCCTAAAAA
This sequence comes from Carollia perspicillata, assembly GCA_004027735.1. NCBI lineage: Eukaryota > Metazoa > Chordata > Mammalia > Chiroptera > Phyllostomidae > Carollia > Carollia perspicillata. The sequence continues at coordinate 46 of PVKM010008828.1, forward strand.
ACCTTCCCATTCTTTCCCTCATTATTCCCCTGCCAACCACACTCTGGTTACTGTCAGTTTGTTCTTTATTTCCATGTCTCTGATTATATTTTACCTGCTTGTTTGTTTTATTGATTAGGTTCCACTTACAAGTGAGATAATATGGTATTTGTCTTTCACCACCAGGCTTATTTCGCTCAGCATAACACTCTCCAGTCCCACCCATGTTGTTGCAAAGGGTAGGAGCTGGTTCTTTCTTTCTGCTGAATAGTATTCCATTGTGTAAATGTATCATAGTTTTTTGATATACTTATTTACTGATGGGCGTTTACATTGGTTCCAGCACTTGGCTATTGTAAATTGTGCTGCTATGAACATTGGGGTGAATAGGTTCTTTTGAATTGGTGTTTCAGGGCTCTTAGAATATAATCTCAGCAGTGAAACTGCAGGATCAAAAGGCAGTCCCATTTTTAATTTTTTGAAGAAATCCCATATTGTCTTCCACAGTGGCTGTACCAGTTTGCATTCCTACCAACAGTGCATTAGGGTTCCCTTTTCTCCACAACCTTGTCACCACTTGTGTGTTGATTTGTTAATGATGGCCATCCTGACTGGTGTGAAGAGGTATCTCACTGTGGTTTTAATTTGTATCTCTCTGATGGCTAGTGATGCCCAGCATCCTTTCATATGTCTCTGGGTCTTGGGTTTGTCTTCCTTGGAGAAATGTCTGTTCAGGTTCCTCGCCCAATTTTTAATTGGATTTTTTGTCTTCCTGGATTGGAGTGCTATGAGTTCTTTATATAATTTGAAGATCAAACACTTTTCCAAGTTATCATTTGAAAATATATTTTCCCATACAGTTGGTTCCCTTTTCACTTTGCTGATGTTTCCTTTAGCCATGCAGAAACTTTTTATTTTGATGAGCTCCCATTTGTTTATTCTTTCCTTTATATCCCTTGCTCTAGGGGACATGTTGGTAAAAATACTGCTGCATGGAATACCTGAGATTTTCTTGCCTATGCTCTCCTCTAAGACTTTTATGGTATCATGACTTATATTTAAGTCTTTTATTCCTTGAGCTTTTTTTGTGTGTGTGAATGGTGTAAGTTGGCAATAGAATCCTTTGTCAAATATTAATTTACCATAGAGACATGGGGTTATTTCTGGGCTCTCTATTCTGTTCCATTGATCTGTGTCTGTTCTTATGCTAGCACCGGACTGTTTTTATTACAGTAACCTTATAATATATTTTGATGTCAGGTATTGTGATTCCTCCTATTCTGTTCTTCTTTCTCAAAATTGCTGCAGCTATTAAGGATTGTTTATGGTTCCATATAAATTTTTGAAATGTTTGTTCTATATCTGTAAAATATGCCATTGGTAGTTTAATATGGTTTACATTGAATCTATAAATTACTTTGGGTAGTATGGACATTTTGATGTTGTTACTTCTTCTAATCCATGAACAGGGTATATGTTTCCCTTTATTTGTGTCTTCCTTAGTTTCTTTCTTCAGTGTTGTGCAGTTTTCTAAGTAAAGGTTTTTTTTACCTCATCGGTTAGGTTTATTACTAGGTACTTTACATTTCTTTTTACTATAGTAAATGGGATTTTTTCCTGATTTCTGTTTCTGATACTTCACTGTTGGTGTACAAAAATGCCTTCAATTACTGAGTATTGATTTTGTATCCTGCCGCTTGGCCAAATCACTTATTAGGTCAAGTAGTTTTCTGGTGGAGTCTATAGGATTTTCTATGTGCACTATCATGTCATCTGCAAACAGTGACAGTTTTACTTTCTCCTTTCCACTTTGGATACCTTTCATTTCTTTTTTTTTTTCCTTATTACTGTGGCTAGAACTTTCAATACTGTAATGAATAGAATTGGTGAATGTGGACATCCTTTTCTTGTTCCTGATCTTAGTAGAAAATCTCTTGTTTTTTGCCCATTGAGTATGATGTTGGCTGTAGGATTTTTACATGTGGCCTTCATTATGTTGAGGTATGTTCCCTCTACTCCCACTTTGCTTAGTATTTTTATCATAAATGAATGTAGTACCTTATCAAATGATTTTTCCACATCTGTTGTTATGATCATGTGATTTTTGTGTTTCCTTTTTGTTTATGTGATATATTACATTTATTGATTTGTGAATATTGTACCATCCTTGTATCCATGAAATGAATCCCACTTGATCATGATGTATGGTCTTTTTAATGTATTGGTTGATGTGGTTTGCCAATATTTTGTTGAGGATTTTAGTGTCTCTGTCCATCAGTGATATTGGCCTGTAGTTTACTTTCTTTGTTATTTCTTTATCTGGTTTTGGGATTAGGATGATGCTGGCCTCACGAAAAGATTTTTGGAGTCTTTTCTCATTTAGGATTTTTTAGAATAGTCTGTGAAAGGTAGGGGTTAACTCTCCCTTAAATGTTTTGTAAAATTCTCCTGTGAAACCTTTCAGTCTAGGGCTTTTCTGTGCCAGGAGTTTTGTTTTATTACTGCTTCAGTTTCACCAGCTGTTATCAGTGTGCTCAGGCCTTTTGTTTCTTCTTGATTCAGTTTTTGAAGATTATATTTTTCTAGAAATTTGTCTGTTTCATCCAGGTTTTCAATTTTCTTGGCATATAGTTGTTCACAGTAATTTCTTACTATGCCTTGTATTTCTGTGGTGTCAGTGGTAATTCTCCTCTTTTATTTCTGATTATGTTTATTTGGGTCCTCTCTCTTTTCTTCTTGATGAGCCTGCTTAAAGACTTGTTGATTTTGCTTATCTTTTCAAAGAACCAGCTCCTGGATTCATTGATCCTTTGAGTTAATAAAACATTTTAAAAGGTAATACATTTATTGATTCTTAATTATTTTATTATACTGTTTTTATCTATAACTCTCCACCACTCTATCCATCTACAGTTCAGGTTTCTTACTCTTGCTATATCTATGTGGTGGAAGGACATGTCTTTTCCAGTTTATCTTCTTTAACATTCCTTTAATAGCTTGAAATCTACCATAATGAGAATATTTACACCAGAACTATTGGAAATTATTATAAATCAAGTTTTGATTTGTTTTATTTGTTGTCTAGACCAGTGATGGACAAACTATATCCTTTAGGCCAATTCTGACTTAAAGCCTGTTATCCTCCAGCCTGTATGTTAAGAAAAATGTTTACATTGAAAGGGTTGTCAAAAAATAAGAAACAAAAAAAATATGTGAGAAACTGTATGTGATTATAGATAGAAAAAGTTCAGTGAAAATTCAACAAAACCATTCTATTATAATTGTTTTTTTACAATTTACAATATAGAATTTACAATAAAGTTATTCTAAATTTTTGTAAGTTGTGTCTACACATTGTTTATATCAGTAAAATAATCTAATGTTAGTTTAAAATGCACATGTACAGACACATATGCATAAATACCTGTGTGTTGGGGAGGCATCATGAATAGCCAGATTCTAAATCATTATCAATGTACCACTTGAGGCAGGGGCTAGTGCAAGACAAAACAAAAATGAGGGAAGACCCAAGTGATGATGAGCCATGTAAGCTATGTTAATGAACATAAACTATGGGGGATGAGGAACCACAAAATAATTTTTTTACAGGATGATGACATGATCAATTTTATATTTTAGACTAGTAATTCTGAGTATATGTTTCAGAAGTCAACCCAATTACATCTCCTGGAAATTTGTTGAAAATATTCAGTTTGCATCCAAACTTATGGAACTAGAATCTCTGGGAGAGGGGCTCAAAAATATGTTTTTAAATTCATGCAGGTGACTCCATTACCCCTAACATTCAAGAACCCCTACTTTAGATCAATTACTCTGAGGAGTTATTCTGTGGCTTCGTCTTCAGGGTGGGTGGAAGGAGAGGGTTACTGGATAGTTGAAAACCTTGTTATGAGGCAACTTCATTCACTAACAGGAAGGCAGTAGTGAAGAATAACTGAATACTTAAGATATGACTTATTTTTTTCAATCACTGTGATGAACTACAAAGATTTTCTCTTTTGATCCTAATCTTATTTTAGAATACTGTGGCTAAGTCATGACATTCAAACTTCAAAAGAAAATTTGTCATTCTTTTACTCAGAATGCAACATACTCAGTAGAATTTTTTTAGTTGCTTATAACAAGAAGTCTATGGATATCAATCATTCTCATTTTTCAACTTTCTTTAAATAATTTTAAAAAGAATATATATAGAATTGAAATTATCTTAAAGCAAAGAGATATCTTTTATGAGCTTGAGAACAATAAAAAACATAAAATCATGTTTCCTCCAATGGCATAAAATGATTGTAAAGTTCACTTAGTTGCCCACTTTAATATGTATTTTTAAGATGATATCTATCTGTCTGTGGTCTCCTGTGTAGAAAATCTGTATGTAATCATAGCTGAGTGGCATAAAATTAATGTTAGCATTGAGGGAAAGAAATCCAATGAAGTCATTCAATTTATGAAATTGGAACAGATTTTTTCAGAAAATTCCTTAATTTCTTGGCACTTCATAAAAATGGTTTCCTAGTTTTTTTTTTTAAAAAAAGTATTTTGAAATGTTCCCATAAAGTGACTTCTACTTCAAAAACTTCAAGTCTTTTCCCAAGTGTGTGGCCAGCTTACTCCAATGACATGAAAGAAAACAGATTGATTGGAATAGTGATGTTGGATGTTGGCTCTACTAGAATGCAAGAGATATGTGTCAGGAGAACTCTCTAGAAAAACTAGAACTCTTCAGCTTTTAAACTTTCACCTTGAAGGCATGTGGAGAAGAAGAATACTTGGGACTATTTAGAACAGAAGTCCTGTGTTATAAACATTTTACCATTAACTAGTTGTATAAGTTTGGAAAATGAAAAATCTTAAATTCTGTTACTCAGAAATAATTTTAGCACTCTTATTGGTAGGGATAGATCTAACTAATATCTAAATCTAAAGTATACTTTATAAAAATATTCTTCATTAAGTCAAATCTGGGTTACTGATTTGATTTCTGCCATGGTCTCATATGTGCATATATGAAGCCTGGACACAACTAGCTAAAAGGGTTACTGAATTCAGGGACCCTGGTTTTATAAATTCTTTATAAAATTTAGATATTAGCCCCTCATCAAATGTATCAGTGAATATGTTATCCTATTCCATGGATTGTCTTTTTTTTGGTTGTTGTTGATGGTTTTCTCTGCTGTGCAAAAAACTTTCAGATGGATATTGTCCCATTTGTTTATTTTTTATTCCCCTTGCCTAAATAGATATATCAGATAAAATGTTGCTAGAAACAATGTCCAAGATTTTACTGCCTATGTTTTTTCTAGGATTTTTAGGTGTAACATTTAAGTCTTTAATCCATTTTGAATTTATTCTTATGTATGTTGTAAGAAGATGATCTAGTATCTTTTTTCTGCATGTACCTATCCAATTTACCCAACACCATTTATTGAGCAAACTATTTTAAGCTCACCAAACTATTTTGGTGATTGTTTCCTCTGTCAAATATTAATTGACTATAAAGGTATGGGTTTATTGATGCTCAATACCAAAAAAATCAAACAATCCAGTTTAAAAAATGCCAAAGGATCTGAACAGACTCTTCCCCAAATAAGACACACAGATGGCCATTAGACATATTAAAAGATCCTCAATATCACTAATCATCAGAAAAATGCTAGCTAAAACCACAATGAGATATCTCTTCAAATTGGTCAGAATGTCTATCATCAGTAAATCAACAAGCAAGTGCTGGCAAGGATGTGGAGAAACATGAATCCTTTTGCACTATTGGTAGGAATGCAGATTGTTTGAGCCACTGTAGAAAACATTATGGAGATATCTCAAATAATTAAAAATGGATTTTGACACAGTGATCCCACTTCTGGGAATGTATCCAAAGGAACCTAAAACACTAATTCAAAAGAACGTAAGCACATGTATGTTTATTGAAATGCCAATTACAATCACCAAGATATGGAAGCAGCCCAGGTGTCCATCAGTAGATGAGTGGATAAAACAACTATGGGACATTTACAAAATGGAATACCACTTGGTCATAAAAAAGAAGAAAAATTTACCCTTTGTGACAGTATGGATGGATCTGGAGGGCATTATACTAAATGAAATAAGCCAGTCAAAGAAAGACAAATACCATGTGATTCCATTCCATATGTGGAATCTAATGAATGAATGGAAAAAACAAGCAAAATAGAGACAGACTCATTGATAGAGAATAGGATGACAACTAAGAGGTAGGGGGTAGGGGGTGGAGGGGTTGAGTAAAAAGGAAAAGGGGACTCATGGACATGGACAACAGTGTAGTGATTCTGGGGGAAAGGGGGGAAAAGGTATAAGGGGAATAAATTGTAACAGAAAAAATGCAATAGAAAATAATGAATTCAGCCACTCAGGTTCTACTGTTCCATCATCAGAGCATGTAGTGCTATTCTAGACTTATATCCTACCAAATTCTATATTTTGATTAACTTCATTACACAAATCTATGGTTCTCTTCAATTTTTAGTATAATGTAATTATGTTTGGCAAGAAATTATGATAGCTTTAATTCTTTTCTCTTAGATCAGCTGAAGGATATCAGACAGCATAATGACTTTATGTGAGGCATATACTAGAAAACTGGCCACAGTACAATGTAAACAGTTGTCTGTGTTTCTTCTCACTTAGACAACAAACACAGACAAGGGCTCATGGAATCTCTGTCAAACAAATGAAAAGCAGAAATAATGTATTCCTTTGTCTCTCATTGAAATGTTACCCCAGTTCACGTCACTCAGCCTGTGTGACTTTCTCCAAATGCTTATGAGGAAGACTACAGTAATTCATATCTCTTCCAGCCTGGAGGAGAATGACTTAGGATCTTAGATATTTCATTTCTCTGAGATTCCTATAATCACAGAAGACTTTTCTTATCAAGATCATTCAGTGGGTGGTCCTATTTTCCATATGTCTTACAATCATCAAAACTATTAAAACACTTTTTAAATATATGATTTACATGTTCTTAATACTGAAGAAGCATTTTACAAAATAAAAAAATTCTAATCTCGCTTATTAGTAAAAATACTAGATTATCTCTAGCCCTCTAAATATTTAAAATTTCATCTATGTATATATCTTAAAAAGTAAGTTTTAAAGATAATATTTTTATAAATATATACTTTGGGAAGTCTTTCTAAGCATGATGTTACTTTCAGAAACCTGGAAATACAATATATGAACAATTTTGTCTCTATAAAAAATAAATATATATATTTGTATGGCCTTCCACAAAAATGTATATTTGACATTGCCTCCCAAATAACTTAAAAGTATACTTTAAAATTCAATTAATAAATTTAAAAAAAACTTCTAAATTATTTTTATAAAGTTAAGTCAATGAAAAAGCAGTATTAAAAATACAAGTTGCTCTCAAATATATGAAAATATACTCAACCTCACTTAAAAAGAGAAATGCAAAGTCATGGTACAATTATATTTTTAACTTAGATTGCAAAGACCAAAAAGTTTATAATGTAAGCATGGACAGCAAGAAGCACCAGTATTTCATATGTTGTTTTGGGGGCTGTAATCCAAAAGAGAGGGTGATATCTTTTAAAATTGGAAACACACATTTTAACCCAACAATTCTGTTTCTAGCAATTTACCCTACAATTATTTTTAATTTAATTTTATTGTTGTTCAATTACAGTTGTTTGTATTTTCTCCCCATTTCTCCCTTCCACCCCTCCAAACCCACCTCCCTCCCTTGCTTCCACCCTTTCCCTTGGTTTCGTCCATGTGTCCTTTAAAATAATAGTTCCTGAAAACCCTTCTCCCCACTACAATTATAAGCAAATATGTTCAATGAGCAATATTTTAGGAAAATTAAAAATTAAGACTTTACCAAAAGTATATAAAAAGGAGGTTAATAAAAATATTTTGGTGAATCCATAGGAAAACAGACCTTCTAATGTGCCAGATGACCTTACACTGTCCACATAGCCATGCAGCCAACTCCTTGCTGAACAGCTGACCTAGGTCTAAAAGGAAAACTGTGAATTCTCCTGAAACACAAGGAATGGAGACCTTTCCAACACAAGAAACAGCTCCAAGTCCATCTTTGTTGTGCTCCTGCCCCATGTTGAGACTATCATAGAAGTTCCTATTGCCTCCTAATTTCTGATGAGGCTCTTCCTTCTGCCCTTGGAGAAGAGAGCTGCCCCAAAAAGAACTGCTGATCTGTCCAGAATTGGTTCTACAATTGTGGACTCCCACAGCTTGCACTGTTGCTGCCTGACCTGTTTTGTTTTTGTATTATCTTTTTTGATGTATGGAACAGGGACTGTGGGTAGCTGAAAGGCTTGGCCACTCTTCCCTTTGCTGTCTGGGTAAATCAAAACCCATCTGAATTGAAAAGTGGCTCTAAATCCTTTATTTTTACCAGCTCATCAGTCAGGCCTTGAATTTGGGCTCACCATGTTATTCTCTGTGTTTGCTTGAGAAACCCATGCAGAAGTATTATTCACCCATTAAAAAGAATAAGGCAGCCCTACATGTTCTGATATAAACCATCACCAATATAAATTATTAAATGAAAAGAAAAATCATTGTGCAGTGCTGGGTAAATACTACCTGTCTTTAAAAAATAGAAAAGAATGACTTTCTATAGACTTGAAAGTACAGAGACAGACAAAAGTATCTAAAGGATACTAAAGTGATGGAAAAGTCAGGTAATAAGAGGGTGGGATCAATGAACAAAGAATCCTGACTTTTTGCTTAATATTGTTTTCAAATATTTTGAATTTTCTATGACATGCAAAAAATTATTTTCTAAGGCATTAGAATGCATGACTTAAAAGATATTTCCTATAATTGCTTTGCTTTTAAAATCTTATCCTCTGATTTTTATTTATCATCTTTTCCAAAACACATACCTTATAATGTTATTAAATACATATAAATTTGTAATCATCTTTCTCATCATGTTCACCCCAGCCATAGAATTTAAGCCTATCACAAGGTTGGATATATTCTTTGCTACTTACATTTATTTCTCTAGGATTGTGTCTAGTATATAACACTCAGTAAATACTTGTTAGGTAAATGAAGGAAGCTTCTTTTTGTGAATTATAAAAGATAATCATGCCCTGGCTCATGTAGATCAGTGGACTGAGTATGGCCTGTGAACCAAAGGGTTGCTGGTGTGATTCCGAGTCAGGGCACATGCCTGGGTTGCAGGCCAGGTCCCCAGTAGGGGGCACATGAGAAGCAACCCCACATTGATGTTTGTCTCCCTCTCTTTCTCCTTCCCTTCCCCTCTGTCTAAAAATAAATAAATAAAATCTTTTTAAAACTATTTATGCCCTTCCTTCCATAAGAAGTTCCTAATAGTCCTCTCATGCTCAGAGGTCATCCCTTTCTGCCACCCTTACTTTAGTTGAAATTGCCTCTGTTAGAGCTCAGACGTGATTAAAGGACTGGCCAGACACAATACAACTTATTTATTTGGTGACTGAAATAACTGAAGATCACTAGGGAAACTGTCTTCCAGATCATGTGGTAGTATAAATATTATTGATCCTTTTTTCTTTGGAAAATATGTTGCAAAGCTCATGTAGAAGGCCTACATAGGAGGAAATAAACAGAAGAAATAGAATAAGGGAAAAAATGAGCAGATGCAAAGTGGAAGTAAAAAGCAAAAATATGAAGAAAGAAAGGTTTTTATTTTGAATGGCATTTTGTGATTTTGTTTAATCCCTTAATCAGCCTTGTGGGGGAGATTATTATATCCTATATCACATACATAAAACCAAGACAGGAGAGGCTGATATATATAACCCATCCCTATTTTCTAGTAGCCAGAGTAAGAAACATAGGATTTGAGCCCAGGTCTACGTGGTCATTGGACTGGGGATCCTTCTGGTAACCAAGCTTTCTCTCAGAAGGGGGGTTAATCCCTCAAGATACTAGCAGGTTTCTGCCCTTATCTTGGCTTCTACATAAATTCAAGTCTTGAAATCACATTACTCGGAGCCATTATTTATTTCTAGTTTTAAATTTAGGATGTGATTTGTGGACTTGATAATTTTATGTTTGCTCAAGTTTTATAGCAGTGAAATGGAACATAAAGACTGCCCTTCAATATATATCGAAAGTAAACTAATTGCGTAGAGCATGAGTGAGGGAATATTTCATTACCAGCATTACATACACAAAAACATCATTTTTATTAACAAGAACTAAAAAAAAATAAACGTCATGTTCTCATTTACTATCAAGGTGGTAGATTAGGTTTTAATTATCTATTAAGACATTGGAGACTTGCCGAATTTGGGCTAAATTATTGTAATCATCAGTAGAACAGCATAAAGTTAGCCAGGCTCCCTCCAACTAGTTGCATGCTTGTAGGTCCTGAGGCAAGTGTGCAAATGGAGTCCCACACATTGAAAGTTTAAATATTTAAAGAGTTAAAATAAGCTAACAAACTTTTGAATAAAATGTTCTCTTCTCTCTACTTTGACAGATGTACCTTGACAAATATATCCCGCATGCCCAAGCCCTGTCCACATTGTAAGCATGCTGTGGCCATGCTGCATCCCTTAGGCCCATTGTCTGCCAATAAGAGGACAGACTAGGAAGAAGAACACAAATAGTGTGGGGCCTCACAGCAGTTTCAGAGCTGTTTAGGGAGGGAGTGCTGAGATGCTGTAGACAAAAAACAAGGTTTGAAAAAGCCCTTACCCCCTCGGCTCCAAACACCTTCTCCTGTGAGGCAGGATGAAACCTGAGGATAGCCCCAATGTGGCTCTCTAGAGTATCAGTTTTTAGTAGGAGTGCTTCTTGCCTGGCTGTATGAGGGAGACTGAATTCAGGATTTCCAATGAGTGCTTTGCTTGAATGTTGAAATGCACATGATTTAACCCATTGTCTAAATAACCTAAGGTAAAAATATTGTACTTTTATTCAGACAAAAATTATAAATATGTGTTGAACCAATCAAGCTGTGTTAGCACCTGATTTTTGTGAGTCTATAAAAAGATACCTATTTAGAGACAGCAACCATAGGCTAGCAGTTGATCAGATTTGGGGCAAGAGTAACACTAATAATAACAAAAAGAAGTCTGGCTACAGCCAGTAAAGTTCCAACCTGTATTCAGGTGTAAAATCTGCTCTGTAGCTTGAGAACATAAGGTCGCTCTGTCAGAGAAAGTAGGAGGAGCTGGTTTATGCTTTTGAGGAAATAGTGGTGGTTTCTGCTGCTGTATTGTACCCTCCCCTCTTTTCCTTCCCCACAGGCAGACTATAGAACTCACCAAATGGTGTGTGGCAGTTTGTGTAAGACTAAGGGTATCCTGGGGACATGGCACTTTCAGTTTTAAAAATGGGAAAGTAGCTTTTCCTTAAATGCTTTGTAAAATTTGCCTGTGAAACCGTCTGGTCTAGGGCTTTTGTGTGCCGGGAGTTTTTTTTATTGGAGTTTTTTTTATTACAGCTTCTATTTTGTCAGCTGTCATTGGTCTGGTGAGGCTTTCTGCTTCTTTTTCATTCACTTTTGGAAGATTATATGTTTGTAGAAAATTGTCCATTTCTTCTAGGTTTTCAAATTTCTTGGCATATTGTTCTTCCCAGTGATTTCTCACAATCCTTTGTATTTCTATGGTATCCATTGTAACCTCTCTTCTTTAATTTCTGATTGTGCTTATTTGGGTCCTGTCTCTTTTTTCCTTGATGAACCTGCTTAAAGGCTCGTCAGTTTTGTTTATCTTTTCAAAGAACCAGCTCCTGGATTTATTGATCCTTAGAATAGTGATTTTAGTCTCTATGTCATTTAATTCTGCTCCGGTATTGGTTATTCCCTTCCTTCTACTTTCTCTGGGCTCTTTGTTGTTGTTCCTGGAGTTCTTGTAGGAGTAAGGTTAGGTTGTTTGTTTGAAATGTTTCTATCATTTTTAGGTAGGCCTGTATTGCTATGAACTTCCCTCTCAGGACTGCCTTTGCTGTGTCCCATAAGTTTCGGGTTATTATGAGTTCATTTTCATTTGTTTCCAGATGCTTTTTGATTTCTTCTTTGATCTTATGTGGATAAAAGACTTAAATATAAGTGATGACACTATAAAAATACTATAGGAAAACAAAGGCAGGAAAATCTCAGATATTCCATGCAGCAATATTTTCACCAATATGTCCCATAGAGCAAGAGACATAAAGAAAAGAGTAAACAAATGGGATATCATCAAAATAAAAAGTTTCTGCACTAATAAAGAAAACAACATTAAAATGAAAGGAGAACCAACTGTGTGGGAAAACATATTTGCCAATAATTCCTCAGACAAGGAATTATCTCCAGAATATGTAAAGAACTCACAGGAGTCCACTCCAGGGAGACAAAAAAAAAAAAGACAATTAAAAATGGGCAGAAGATCTAAACAAACACTTCTCCAAGGAGGACATACAGAGGGCCCAGAGACATATGAAAAGATGCTCAGCATCATTAGCCGTAAGAGAGATGCAAATTAATACCACAGTGAGATACCACTTCACACCAGTGAGAATGACCATCATAAACAGAACAACAAATGACAAGTGTTGGAGAGGATGTGGAGAAAAGGGAATCCTAGTGTACTCTTGGTTGGAATGCAGACTGGAGCAGCCATTGTGGAAAAGAGTATGGAATTTCCTCAGAAAACTAAAAATGGAACTGCCTTTTGACCCAGCAATTTCACTGCTGGGATTATATTCTAAGAACCCTGAAACACCAATCCAAAAGAACCTACGCACTCCGATGTTCATAGCAGCACAATTTACAATAGTCAAGTGCTAGAGCCAACCTAAATGCCCATCACTAAGTGAATGGATCAAAAAACTATGGTACAGTTACCTGATGGAATGCTACATAGCAGGAAGAAGGAAGGAGCTCTTACTCTTTGGGACACATGGATGGAACTGGAGAGCATTATGCTAAGTGAAATAAGCCTGGTAGAGAAAGACAGATACCATATGATTTCACCTTTAAGTGGAACCTAACCAACAAAACAAACAAGCAAGCAAAATATAAACAAAGACATTGAAATTAAGAACAAACTGAGAGTAACCAGAGGGGAGGTGGCAAAGGATAATAGGGGAGGAGGGTTTTCAGGAACAACTATAAAGGACACACTGACAAAACCAAGCGGGGACAGGATTAGGGCAGGGGGGTGGGGATGGCTGGGGTGAGGGGGAGCATTGAGGGGAAAATGTATACAATTGTACTTGAACAACAATAAAATTTAAAAAAATAAAAATAAAAAATGGGAAATTATCAGGCAAACTAGGACACATAGTTCACCTTAGCCTGAGGCCTGATTCATTGAGAGGGTTACTCTCTTGAACCAGAAGTAGAAACTAGAGGCAAGACAGTGTGCATATGGGATGAAAAATGGGGTCTTAGACTGAAGGGTTGAAGGTCCAGCACCCCACCTTTTAGCTGAACAGACTTAGTCAAAGTGCTATATCACTATAGGCCGTTGTTAGCATAATTTCTTGTTAACCTCATACTTTATATCCAATTGTAACTCTCACATTTCTAACAAACATTATTCTCATTTCCCATGTTATCAAAATATTTAATACCACTGTTGACAACTAAGTGAGATTCCATCATATTAATTCTTGATTATTTCCTTTAAAAAATAGTATGGGCTATTTGAACTGTTTCCTATTTTTCATCTTTACCAAAAATAATTTGTGACTGTGCACATAAGTTTCTTGATATGATGCAGGTAGCTGAATAGAGGTATATTTTCTTGATCCCTTGGCTTTAGTTTAGCCATATTCTCTAAGAAGTTAGGATCAGAGATAAATATAAACATGTCCATTTTATTTTACTTTTCTCTTCCTCTCTAAAATACTGTTTTATTTAGTATTTAAAAAGTTCAGAAAGGAAGTGAGTGGTTTTTAAAGTAAACTCTTAAGAAGCAATCAATTATAGTTGTTTTTACATGGGCTAATCAGTATCCTTTTAAATGTGTAATCAAGTAGCATCTATAAATGTTTGAGTCAGTTGGCCCATGCATACAACTAAATTTACTGAAATTCACTTACTTTCCAGTTCCTTCAGAACTTATAACTAAGTTGTTTTATTTTGTCTTTTTTTTTTTTCTCCTCCTAAAGCTTAGTTTTGGAGGAATCCCAGTACCAGGCAAACCTGGGACTTTTTTAAAGAAAAACTTCCAGGGATGTATTGAAAACCTTTACTACAATGGAGTCAACATAATTGACCTTGCTAAAAGACGAAAGCATCAGATTTACATCGTGGTAAGTCAACATCCTTACAGCTTGACAATTTCTAACCTTGTACACATCCTGCCCTTGGTAGCTTTTCACAATATGTTTATAACACCATTTTAGAGGTCCAATAAGCCTTCCATGGCAAGCAGAATGAGATGCAGGGATTGGGTCAGTGTGGATTGCATCTTTGGGAGAAACGAACACACTAGAGGTGCCTGGACAATTTCATGTTCCTGGCTGTGAAGTTGTGCAGAAGCTGCACGTAAATTCTGCTGTCTGCACTGGGCTGACATGATTCTCTTTATTACCTAAGGGAAATGAAACAATAGAACCAGAGACTGTGTTAAAATCTTGTTGATACTTAAAGCAGGATATTTTGAACGAGGTTAAACCTCGGGTGTTTTTTGAGATTCCCTGTTCAGCATTTACCATGCTGGAAAGTTAAATACTTTTGAATTAATGAGTATTTGTGTTCTCCAACAGACCATGCATTTCATGAGGGCCTGGCCTGTCTTATTTATTTATTTATTTATTTATTTATTTATTTATTTATTTAGTCACTAGTGCATTCACAACATCCACTAGGGTGCCTTACACATGATTGGTACTCACTAATGCTATTTTCATCTATAATTGTGGAGTAGTCTGTTTCTTTTTTTAAAGATTTTATTTATTTATTTTTAGAGAGGGAGAAGCGGGTGTGGGGGCTCCAGCCACAGGACCCCTGCCCCTGAGTCTGGCATGGATGAACATAATGCAACTAAGACATGATTTGCTTGGGGAGGAAAGGGGCTAGTCTCTCAAGAGATAAAGGCCACGAGTCCTTACCTCAATGGTATTTATTAGGTTCGTAACACACAGGGATACAGGTAAATCTCATCAATCAATGTCAGTTGGCAAAGATCAAACAATAGATAACAAAGAACTCTGAGGGCCTATTTTGAGTCAGAGTCAGATAGCTAAAGAGCCATAAAACTTTGAGGAACAAACTCACTTCTTGCTTGGCTCCTTATTTAATTGAGAACATTCTAAACAAAAGCAGGTTTCACAGGGCTTTATGAATTCTTTCTTATGCCCGATCACCCCAGAACCCACTCTAGCCGGCAGAGGGCTGCACCCCCTCCCCATCATAGATTCAGGCTTACGTGGATTAGAAGCCAGGAAGCGCTCCTCCCAGATGGAAAGAGGACTCAGGCTATTTCAAAATAGCCAGGGGGTTTGAGGGTCCTTCGCCCTCCCTCTGCTGCAGCCCCTGAGTCCTTTCTTGATGGCCTCCCACATGATCATGTCTGCATGGGTTGCCTCTCCTCTGAGGGGTTGTGCCCATAGACTCTGACTAACCAACCAAGCATTGGGGGTTAGAGATGGCAGAGGCAGCGCTTTTGCCAGGGAGATAAGCTTTGTTTCCTCAGTGGCTCACAGTCTGGAGGTCACTCACTCAGCCTTAGCCACAGGGGGTGGTTAAAACTCCTGAAACCAGACAGAGCAGTTCCCGACAGAGAAGGGAAGGAGAAAGAGAGGGAGAGAAACATCAATGTGTGTTTGCTTCTTGTGCATCCTGCACTGGGGACCTGGCCAGCAACTCAGGCATGTTCCCTGACTGGGTATTGAACCAGCAATGTTTTGGTTCACAAGCACACGGTCAATCCACTGAGCTACACCTGCCAGGGAAAGAGTTTTGGAGCAGTCTGTTTCTCCTTCAAGTTCTAACAGTTTTTTTACATCACTTATGGTATAGCCTTGTGGTTTGGTGCACACACAGTAGAGATTGCTATATCTTCTGAATGGATTGGCCATTTTATCCATGTATAATGTTTCTCTCTGTCTATGATAACTTTCTTTTCTTGTTATCATTGGACTGTAGTAAAAGTCCTGACTCTCCACTAAGCCATCTCTGATGCTAACACTGAAAGTATTGAGTGGGGTTCCTCATTACTGCTGTGCAGGGTTAGAAGTCCAGGCTCTGCTAGATATTTGGTCTCCACTGATACTCCAGGGAGAGGATTGCTACATCTTGGCAAGGATTAACAACATCCAGGCTCCCTATTTAGTCATCTCTGACCCCTAGTGGGAGCTCTGGGCACCTGTTATAGCATCAGTGGATAGTGGTAGGAACACAGTTTTTTCTATGGGGCTTGGCTGGCATAGAACAGTTATTGACTAAAGGTTTTCTGACTTACTATGCTTTCTTTTCCTGGTCCTTTGAGAACAGACTTCAAATGGTGATTTTTGTTTCTGCACCAATTGTTCTCTCTGGGTTGCTAGCTTCTTCAGCAACAGGTTTCAGATAGTAAAGGCCAAAATAAAATCTAGGGAACTTACCACTGTTGTTATTTGGGTCTCAAGATCACTATATATTCTGGCTTTAATCTCACTGCCATTCATATTCTTATTAGGTTTATTTTCCACATAATGTTTATGGTTTTTTAGTTGCACTTAGTGGTAGAAATAAGGAAAGTCACACTACTTCATCTTCCCAGAAGCAGAAGTCCCTTAAACTGACATTCTTTTAAAACCCATGATAAGAGTAGGCCATTCTGTCATTTACAGGAAAAATCTAACTCTCTTTTCAACTTGGTCATTGGACTATCTGGTCACACTGAAATTTAAATGATCTTTATGTTTATTTTTTGATAAGTGTAAACTGTAATAGATATTTTCAATTTGAGTATTCCGTAAGTTAACACATTTTTTTTAAAATGGGGCCATTGGATCCCATGGCATGAGACAGGGTTGCTTGGGGGAAATAATACTTGGGTTAAAGTTTATCAGCATTTTAAAAGGTGTGAGCCAAATGTCTGACTCTGTTAGTTCTGAAGAGTAATGATGGTGCTAAGTAGGGTTTAGTTCCCCGGCTGCGGCTCTAGGGGATCCTCTGCCATTACTTGCCCATTCCTTGACTCATGACAATTCTGTGGCCCACATGTGCTTAGGTTGCCCATCTTCTAATTAAGCTAAACACTAGATTGCTAGTGATGGTTTTCTTGAGTTTAGGTTAGGAGACTGGGCCATATAAAGCATACTATGCTGACCCATTCCCCAATATTATTTCCAGGGAATATTTTATAGTGTACCAGTTTCATTAAGTTCTGTCCTCTAATGCAGTGGGATCATATACTAGGAGTTTAGCTTAGATTAGGGTCATGGCCATCAACACATCTGAATGGCAGGCAGCACTACCTGCCACTGTGCTAAGAATTGACAGAGCAATTTGAAAATAAGAAGCTTGGTAAACATTGCTCACTTTCATTGCACACATACTGGGGTTCTTTGAAAGTATGAGAGCCTGAGATTTAGATGTAAATAAGATCTCTATAGCAACATTTATATAAGAAATCTCCACAGATATTATGCATTAGACAATATTTTAATGATGAGATATAATAGATAAGTCACTGAGCATACAGTGCAGAGAAATAAGGAAGAACAAGGAGAGAAAACATGCATTTCTAAATATTGGCAGAGTCATCATCTCCTTTTCTGAGAGAATCATTAAATAAAGCTTTAATAAGTGTTTTGTTGATTATAAACTACTGTGTTACTTGCCAAGTTTCCCAAAACCTTGCAAGCATATTTTATTCCTCAAATTGGTGGTATTGTTAGTATGAAGCGCAAAGATTCCATTTAGTGTTAATGTACTTGGGAAAAAAACAAGAACACTGTTTTTATAGGTTAACAAGCTTTAGTTTTACCCTTCACAATGTAAAGGGGAGGGGATAAACATTTTTCTTCAAAATTACTTTCATCACCTTGCTCAAGTGAGAATTCACATCAGTATATACACACCATCTTTTTTTCCCTATTTCTTAGAATTCCATGTTGGAAGAACTGGTTTGCACTGTTAATTACAAGTACAAAGTCTTTTATTCCCCTAGTAGGGCTTAAAATTTCCCCAAAGACACTGTATCAACTACAAAATCAGCTTTGTTCCAAGTCACTAAGTCACTGCTGTGCTAAGTGAGGACTTTTGAAAGAGATGGTGCTTTGGTCCTTTTCCAGTGTTTACAGGCTCTCACAGTTAATGAGTCTTGGGGATTTCAGAGTTCAGCAGGAGACTTGAGGAGCCAACAAATCAAGAAACAAGTATATGGTAATACCCATAAATTACAAAATGAGATTTCAGGCTTAGGGGAGAAAAGGCCTTGGTTTCATCCAGCATGGACCAACTGGCTGCATGCAGGCAGCATTCCCATTGCAATTTGTCATTCTTTTCTTGTGGGACCTGCCCACTCCCTGGGGATTTAACAGCAATTCAATGGGGATAATTCCATTTAGTCCTTACAGCTCGGCTTAACTACAGGATGATCCTCTACATCCCAAAGTGCAGTAAAACTAGCAGCTTAAAGTAGACGTAAAAAATACCCCATTACTCTTTCTCAAATCTTTCCCTCTATGCTTAATACAATATAATAAACACTCAGGAAGTGAATGGCTCATTGAAATGTGTGTGGAGTACCTGTAATGTGAATTGTTATATAAATAAGAAATGTACTGCCCTGCTAGTTTCTTGAAAATGACTAATTATATACCTTCCACTTTATAATAAAGGATGCTTTCTCTGAGCTCTCCTTTCTGGTGTTATATCACCTCTCCCAGAGGCAAGGGTAGCTATGTGACTGTCTAGGAGTTGGTTGTGGTCTTACCTACTTACTTTATTATAGATCTTAAAATTATTGCTT
Source organism: Carollia perspicillata (assembly GCA_004027735.1). Lineage (NCBI taxonomy): Eukaryota > Metazoa > Chordata > Mammalia > Chiroptera > Phyllostomidae > Carollia > Carollia perspicillata. The sequence goes on from PVKM010008828.1 coordinate 18,969, forward strand.
TTCTTTATTTAAAAGAAGAGGATGGTGAAAATGCTCATGTTACTGTACTTTATCTTCAATAGAAGGTAGAAAAATTAAAATGGTTAATAACAAGACTGTTGTTACAAATTGGCTTTGGAGCTAACTGACCATGTCAATTCACTTTTGTGTCTTTGCCCCCAAATAATTAAAATCGAGGAACTGGATGACCAGTGGCCACCTCCCTATGGCTAAAGTTGCTAAACAGTCCCAAAATGTGTTTCCACTCAGTCTAGAAGGAAGTCTCACAGCCCTCTCAACCCTCTGTTCCTGGCAGCACTACAAGTGACATGATGGTAGATGAACTGCTTAAGTTTCTAGTCCCTAATCCATGCTCACTCAGCTATGTAGCCTTGAGCAAATCACCAAACCTCAATACCCTCATAGGCAAAATGGGAAAAATTTAACACCTACTTCAAAGTGTTGTTGTGAAGACTGAATATCTTAAATAATATTAAATAAAATTAAATATATAAAATTGGGAAATTATAGTATTAAACTCAAAGTGTTATTATGAAGATTATTTTGCACAATACAAGGTCCACAGTAAGCACTCGATAATTTGGAGCTGTTATTAAGTAAAATTTCTACTCATACATTTGACTGAAATTTGCATATAAACTAATATTTAATTGTCATCTTAGTGTTTGCATTCTATGATCCCAACAAATAATAAAAGTAGACTGGAGAAAGCTCGTGTTCTATCTTCTGAGTCTGAAGTTTAGTTTACTCCCAAACTATAAATTATGAAGTGGGTTTTGAGTAAATATATTACAAATTTATCCATCTCATTCATTTGAGGAAATTTAATGACTGTTCTAGACTAGATTTAGTTAAATTATGTACTCCTTTAAAATAAAGCCTTTAGAAAAGATGTTACCCAATGGTCTGGGTATAACAGTCATACTAAGTAATAGTGGAGGCATTTGTGAAGTCTATTATCTTTTGTCTGTATCTCTACTGTCATCCATCTCATTGGATAATAGCTGTTTATCTCTTGAAGCTCTGAAGCCAAGAAAATGTACTCAGCAATAAGTTTAAATCTACAGATGACATCACACATACATTCACACCTGAATTCAGGCACACACACACTCACTCGCACTAGTCCATCAACCTTTGTCTTACCTTCCAGTGACCCAGAAGCTTATGAAAATTTCTCGGAGAAAACTCTTTAGTGTGTAATGAAGCCTATAATCTCTTCAGCTTGTTCCTAGAATCATGTTACATCTCTGTGAGTATGCTCTGTGATAAATTATACTTTCCCTTGATGGAAGAAATAATATGAAGAAACAACCGACATATCATGCCTTCTCTCTGAACACTCCTGCTATCTTTGCTGTTATTTGGCCAGCCTGACATTCACATCACCTGCTTCTATGGTATATGCACCTCATACCCTGGAAAATTATATCTAAATTATCAGCTTCTGGAGAGAATATTTCTTTGCTTTCTTTGAGAAAACTGAAATAGCTTCAAGGTCATATGAGGAATAATGTGACTTAAAATTTAAAAATATAAAATAACAATGAAATGGTCTTCCTCTCTGTAAATTATTGTATCTTAAATCAGTGTTATAACTTTCTTTTTGAAGGTAATCAGTTTCCTTAGCTCATATAATGAAATCAATGTTATTTTTTAAAAACTATGTTAGAATGTTAAAACATATATTGATATATATTCTTGATGAATATTTGGAATATATAGACAAGAACACTCAACCAGCCAGAGAGTAAAACAATGTTCTCATGTTTATATATTTAATTTTCATATTTTAAATATATTTTATATAGCATAGACCACATTTTATTGATATCTTTATATCTTGCTTTTTAAAGTTAATATTTTTCTTAAAATGTTTTCTTTATTTTTTATTAAAATTATTTAATATCTTTATTTACAATCATCAAAAGATCATTTAAATTTAAATAAATTCATCATAGTTTATTTAAAATTCTACCACATTAAAATTTAGGTTGTTTAAAGTTTTACTGCCAAAACTTATTATGAGATTACAAATATAGTGAATAGGTGGATATTTTTATGCAATCCATATTGTTTACAGTCTTTACCAATTTCCATACCCATACTGTATAGAAGAACAGGACTCTCCTGCCAGTTTTACCTGCACTGCAACTATTTGAATATTTAATTTATTTTTAAAAGAGTAAGGCTAAATGAAATTTGAAATAAACTCAGTTTCTTCTCAGCAAAATTTCCAGCTAACGAACTGAGCATATTCTTCTTATGTTTTTTTCCCTCCAATGATAATCCCTTCACTTGAAGACATCTTGTTTCAGAGAACTGTCTTATACACAATGTTGGCATTAATGCCAGAGGGCAGTGAGAGGGATGACAGGTAAAACTATGTTTGTATTAGTTCTTCTGTCCCTGAAACATCTGTGAGAAGTAGTCAGAGACAAACATTATTTTACTTTATACTAAAAGATCCATTATAGTGAAGATTCGGCAAAGTCAATGGTATATAGTCAACTGCTGTGTCAGTCACAACCTTCTTCCCCTGCTTCTGGAAGGCACTGCACTATGAGCTTTTATTCTTTTTATTGTACATTCTTTTTCATAGGGTCCTGAATGACTTTTATGTCAAATTGAAGAAAATAAATACAAAGCTGGACAAATCCATGAAGAGCACCACATACTTGGGAATCGAAGACTAATTAGGGGTTTCAGAAATGGCCCCTATGTAGTTTGGTAATTGTCAAATAAATTTCTCTTGGGTGTCTCTTGCAATGTAAGAATTTAAGGCAGAAGCCTTGTCTTTGGCGAGAGAAAGAAAAGTGGCAGCAGAGGGTGAAGCCCTGGGAAAAACCTAATTCTCTTATACCTAGATGGCTGTGATCTTGGCAGGAGCTCCTGACTGGTCCCATTGCTCTCAGTACATCCAGTCTCCAGCATCTGGCTGCCAGGCTTTTCCTTCTGGACTTCAGGAGATGGATGAGAGTCTTGAGTAGGGGATTCAGTGCTTCCTCAGAAACTCAGTCTCTGTCACCAATAGCTCTTATTCTACAAAATGCCATTCTTTTCTACAAAATGAATGGCAACCTTTGTGCTGGGGTTTTGAATCTTTTATAATCAACTCATCTAATGTATAAAAGTTTGTTTCTCACAGTTTCTCACCAGAGCTGCTTCTTTTTCAGCCAGGCATAAATTACTCTTCCTGACACTCAGTATGTACATATCCTCTCAGCTTTTCATTCTGTGCTTCCACTACACCAGGGGAATGCCCTTCTTCTTCACCTTTTTCATGACTCAGCCCCAAACTAGTCATCCTTCTTTTCTTCAAGCTGACAAATAGAGCTAACACCTGGAACCATAAGGATACTCAAACTATTTAACTAATTCTCAGAGGTAGAGCAGAACTGTGGAGTCCCCAAGCTATGTGAACCATGGAACCTTGAGTTTTTGTTTTGTGGGGAAGCTCAGGAGTAACTGGAAGTTATGCAAGCAAACTTAGATTCTAAGGAGCAAAAACAGTGGGCTATACAGCATAGGGACATTGAGACAGTGGCTATATAGCAAACAGTTTGGAACTTTTGAAATCATAAAAAGTAAACAAGGTCCCTGGCTGGTGTAGCTCAGTGGACTGAGTGGGGGCCTGTGAACCAAAGGATCGCAGTTTGATTCCCAGTCAAGGCACATGCCTGGGTTGCAGTCCAGTTTCCAGCAGGGGACACACACAAGAGGCAACCATGCATTGATATTTCTCTCCCTCTCTCCTTCCCTTCCCCTCTAAAGATAAATAAATAAAATGTTTTTAAAAAAGTAAAGAAGGTTACAGTATAATTACTGTGAGCCCTCTGCTGTTCCACCCAGAACGTGTCAACCCCAGTGGCTTGTCTAGGCTAAGAAGAGTCATGGGGCCAGGTCCAGACTGGATAGAAGTATGTACTATCATGCAAAAGTAGAATCCACGATGGATTTGGGAAAGTATCAGTATGCAATGTGCTACGTTGTTGGTGTTGCCTAAAGTCTTTCAGACATAACTTCTCAGAACCCCTCTCAAACTCTCAAGTTAATTATGCCTTTCTTGCTGTGAACTTCACACTTATACAATATATTGCAACTCAGTATTTGATTCTTAGTCATCATCTTCAAAATACAGTTATTGAGTACCTCCTGTGTTCACAGTTAATGATCCTTGCCTCTAATGGTTGAGAAACTTTAAACATCTCTCTGCTCCAGCACCCACACACTGGGTGCTGGGTTACCATTTCAGAATTCAAAGCTGATGCTCTTACCTTGGCTATCTATCTTCTCAAGCATATTTTCTGCTCTCCTGCTCACCAACCATTTTAATGACCACTTCTCTTCCTCTCCCCTTCCTTTCTTGTATGGTCTGACATACTCTTTTTGTTTGTTTCACTACATTGATTTCCTTCACTACTGCTGTTTTTCTATTTGGTATTCTAGCTTCCTGCTTCCTTGCTCTGACTACACCTCATGCCCCTCGGATTTCAAGGCTAACAGTGCTTCCAAATACCACACACTAGCCACTGCTCACTCTTGGCAAAATTCAAAGACAGCTTACAAGAGTTTAGAAGAAAAAACCATTGGGCTGGTAGTCAAGAAAGGCTTAATGAAAGTATAGGAATATGACATGAACATTGAAGAATGACACCTCTTAGATTATTCCAAAATGATAGGAAGACAGTCCAAGCAGGGCAGTAGGCAGTGCAAAAGCTTAAGGTAGGGATCTAAGTATCATAGTTCTGGGAAACAATATTCCAGTCTAGTTGTTTGCAAAAGTTTTTTTATCACTCTAAATATCATGTTTCACAAAAACAATCATAGTTCTCTGTGCCATTTATAGTGTTGAATATGTGACAGTAAAGAAATGCATGGATTAAAGCAATATGTCTTGGCAGGGTGTCAAACTCATGTTCACTGGGGGCCACATCAGCCTTGCTGTTGCCATCAAAGGACTGAATGTAATTTTAGGACAGCATAAATGTAACGACCACTTAACAGTTAAGCGAGAGCTTGGCACTGCTGCTCCGTAGAAACAAAGTGCTGGGCCAGATAAACAAGGTGGAACTTGGCCTGTGGGCCTTGTGTTTGCCACCTGTGTTCTTGAGGAAGCATGTATCCAATAAGATTAAATCTCAGAACTACCACATAATAGCTATAGATTCGGGATACAAGAGTCATTCCTGAGATACTACAGGCATTAGATCACTACTAATAATAGTGTCATATTTATTGCCCCAATTTGCTCATCATTTCTTATTGTATGTTCCTTACAAAGATTTAGTTTTATGATTGTATCTATCCTGTTTTGTAAATGGCCTTCTATAAGTACACTACTAAAGATTTTAGATCAGTGATTGTTAATACATCATGGGGCATGCACCCCTATATGAATATAATGAAAACTGTGACACATTTTATTTTGAATAACAGTCAAGAGCTCCAGGTTAAATTTTAAATTAGTAGAACAATAGATAAAATTAAACCTTTTCTCCATTTTTACAAATCCCTATTTGTCTTATATAAGTGTTCCTTGTTTAATTACTAGGACCCTGAGTAAGTACAGACCTGACCCTGGATCACTTTCATGTGTGATAACTGGGCTGGCTTCCCAGAAACTCTTCATCTTTTTTCAAAAGATTTAGAGGACATTGCTATCTGTCAAGGTCCAGGCTATTTGAAAAGGTAAATTTTAATATAAAAATGTTAACTAGTAGAAGATGATTAACTGTTAAAATTGGTAAAAGAGGACTATGAGGAGTTTAGAAATAACAAGTAGAAAAAATCAGGTTCTTTTCATAGATGTAGAGAGAGTGGATAGTGAAAAACTTAGGAACTAAGAAATCTCTCCCTGCCCACCTCCCAGGCTGAGATTCAGGGGAATCATGAGGTTATCAGGTAAAACACACAGCCTGCAGAAAACAAAGATGCTTCTTAGAGAGAGTAGGTCTAACTCTCTACTGAAGCTCACCAATGGGAGTGTGGGCTGAGTGCACAACTGGGGCTCAGCTGTGCTGTGCCATTGAGCTCCCCACTGAAAAATGGTAATCCAGGAAAGGAACCCACAAGAGAATTGTCTTCTGAATGCTATTCTCCAGCAGTGCCTTCTATGGCCCTCTATTGTCAAAGCCTAACTTTTGGCCATGGTACAAAAGAGAAATGTTTACAGGTTCCAACTTCAGTAGCAACAGAAGGGCAAAGAAAGGTGGCTTTGGAACTGAGACTCAGAAATAGATAACTGGCACAACCTCAATTTCTTTTTTTTTTTTTCCTTTTGAACATCTAGGTTAAAAATAAGTGCTTGGGACATCAACAAGAAGGAATTGGGGCAACAAAGGGAGGCAGACACGTGTTCATGACTTAGACAATAATAGCATATCTAACAAATATATGAAATACAAAATCAAATACAGGTCTGGACTCTCATGAGGAGTAAAACATCAATTATTTAACTTTGTCATTACACATTTGCTTACTAAAAATAGTGACACTACAACCACTCTCTCTTATGAATCCATGTAATTTATTACACTAGAAAGAATTTTTCATACTCAAAAAGATTAGGGCCCTCTGTAGGTAGATTTACATAGGAAGTACCCAAACAATTTACCACTCTACATAAATTGTGCCAAATTTACGTATGCTACAATTCTCACAAAGCTTCTGAAATTATGCCTAAACATTTTCTCATGCAGCTTACTCTTCCCCTTTAAAATTGTTTTAATTATCTGCTATTTCTTTCTCATTTTTTCTAATACCTTAGTTCAGCTCATCATGCCATTTCTATCACCCTTGGGGTCACTCATTCTTGCCCATGGTGACCTCCCTGATGCTATAAGAAGGTCCAAAAGTTCCCCTGCTCCAGCCAAGAAAGTAAGCCTTTAGAAAGGCATTCATTTTGGCCCTCATTGCATCAACACAACCTAATATCTAATCTATTTAAAGATAATAATAATTTAAAAATGCAAATTAAAAGATTGACTATGCTTTTCAGAAAGTAATTCTGAGATCAAACAAGCTTGGGAGGACCCATTTAGCCTCCATTAATTACATTTCATGTATCTTGTAGATATCTTATGCTTGAACATATTTGAGTGTGATGGAATGCCCTAAAACCCACCATTCACTTCACTGATATGTGTCCCATGGTGAAAGCCTATAAACACAGTATGTTTGTGAAACACACTGCAACAACAACAGGTGAACTCAGACCTCCAGAATGGCTCATTCAGTGCCAGCTTCCATGGTGAATGTAAGCTCAGGAAGCTCCAGAAGATGCTCTTAATTTTCTAGGCATATTTTAATGTTGTTTTTATTTCACATGCACAGACAAATAGAATATTTCACCCTGAAAAGTAGCAAAAACCAATTCCACATGCTTTTAGTAAACTAGGAAGGAAGCATGTGAATTTATCAGATTTTTATTTAGTGTGATGACCACCAGAAACAAACAAAACAATCTAAGAATCATTTCTTCATGTTTATACATTTTAAACATTTAAGTGTTTATAACTAGGGCTTGACAATCTATGTTGTATGTGTGTCAAATTTCAGTGGCTTAGACACAGACACCACTGTAACTCTGACACCCTCTGCAGGAAACAGTGGTCCCATGTTTCATCAGAGTTGTGAGATGACCAGGGCAAACACTGCTCTGGCAAAGTGCAAGAACCCAGCCCTCTCACTAGTATAACTAAATAACCAACCTATGAACCAATAAATATTTTGACAGTAATGTATGATTCCCATTTCTATTAAATTTGATGTTTATACATTATGTAAAATTTAGAAAACACATAAAGTAGAAAGAAAAAATTACTTGCATTCCCAGGAAAGCTTAAATATTATTAAAATGCATATTTTCTTGTCTTCATTTTTTAAAGGAAAAGTCTTTAAATAACATGTGTCCAAATTTCCTCTTCTTATCTGGACACCAGTCAGATTGATGTGTACCCTAGTGGTCTCATTTTTTCCTTAATCACCTCTTTAATGTCTGTATCTCCAAATACAGATCCCATTCTTTGATCCTAGGAGTTAGTGCTTCACTATATGAGTCTCAGGGAAATACAATTCAGTCCATAATAGTTACAGTTTTATTATCTGGAGACCATTTAATTTGCTTATGACAGCTCTCTATTACAGAAAAAAATTTTTTTCCTCCAGCCTTTCTAAATTTTTTTGGATAGGTTAATAACTAAATTAACATGAAGTATATTAACCAAAGAAAATGTCCAAAATTTATTACAGGTGTACAGTACAGTCAGATGTGCCATAGATTATGAGACCCCAGATCACATTGGGCAGTTGACTCTTATATGTCATTCTGTACTACAGAGAGAGAGGCTGGGGTCTGGGATTTCAAAGGAAAAACAGATGATTTCCAGGTAGATGGGAAAGAGCAAACATATAATTAACAAATTCTTGCTGGATAATCCAGAAACCATGGGACACAGACAGGAGTCTAACAGACAGGCTCTGCTAGATTTCTCCCAATCCATCACACTTATTTCATACGTGACAAGGTAAATGTTCTAAGATTTCCTTCCTAAGGCAAATTTTTGTATCTGAATTTCTTTAGACAGGTAAAGGGGGAGGGTCAAAAGTTCTTTCTGAGTCTATTGTTTCTTAATAACCAGTTTAAAAATAATATCCCAAAAGTCATGTTTTGGGGTGATAAGCTCTAATTCCCTTCATCTTTGCCTTTGAAACTTTGAATAAGAAGTTTCTCAATCCATAATCTAAGTTAGTAAATTGATCCATAGTTGATTGACACAATCACTCAATCCTGTGAATGAATAGGATTCATTCATTTAGTTGAATGAATAGGTCCATTTAGTTTAATTGTTATGTCTCGTTTCAGAAGTGGATGATGCAAATGAACTCCCAAATTAGGGCTATATTGTGTAAGTAAGCAATGAGGTATTTAATAAGAGGCATTTCTATGGAAACAAGATTTTAAAAGATTAATATTTAGAGCAAATTATAAACCAGTCTTTGAGCCTGAGTAGCTGACAGCTGAAACAATTTACAGATGCCAGGCTCACAGCCTCTTTTGCTGGAATGAGGGCAAACAGTGATGATCTTACAGATTTTCCTGGTTTGCAGTTTCAGTGATTCTGGTAACGTCATCAAGTGATCAGGCAAACTTTTTTTGTTGTCTATTTACATTAAAAAGACATGAACATTGTCTAAACATAAGCTTTGCCATTTTCTCTGAAGTTTATATTAAGTCATCTAGCTGCAGTTAGTAGGGCTTCAAGGAAAAAGGCAGTTTTAGTTCTAAATAATCCTAAACCAGAGGATGGGAGAAAATTGAAAATATGGTTCAGGAACTTGTAACCAAATATTTGAGGAAACTAGAATAATACAGAATTCAGTCCAGTTTAAGGCTAAAGAACAAAAACCTCAAAGAATAGGACTAGAATTTAATATCCATAAGTGCATGTGTTATGAATTTTACTAAAATACAATTTTTCTCTCTAAAACCACCCTCTTTTTAAACCATAAATATCCATATTAAACTAATTTATTTGCAAGTAAGTGTACTTTCAGTAAATTTGCCTTGTTTATTTGAATAAATACAAGAATTGCAATCATATAGTTTCTTGTGAGTCAGCTATCCTGAAACTATTCTTTTACTTTTTATTTTTTAATCTTCACCCCAGGATATGTTTTTATTGATTTTAGAAGAAGAGGAAAGGAGAGACAGAGAGACAGAGACAGAGACAGAGAGAAACTTTGATGTAAGAGAGAAACATTGATTGGTTGTCTCCCATATGTGCCCCACGCAGAGATTAGACCTGCAACCTAAGCATGTGAACTGACTGGGGGTAAAACCCAAAACCTTTTGGTATACGGGATGTCACTCAAACGAACTGAGCCACCTGGCCATGGCTGGAATTTTTCATAAGAAATCTCCAGGGTGAACTTTAAAAGACCTCTTGAGGTGAAGAGGCCGAGACAAATACTTCCTTCTGACTGTGCCTGCAGTACCTTTAGATCTGTGTCAGTGTTCCTCTTGTCAAGTATCCCCCAAATATTCTGAAGTTTCTGCACTCGGCAGAAAGTGACTTTCCTTTTTCACCTGGTAAGGCTGCTGTTGTTTTCCCAGGGATTTTTGACCTTCACAGACAATCTCTTTCCTTCAGGCTATCTGGTCACTCCTGTGTCTATAAATATCTCTTTCACACATGATATTCCAGTAAGAGCCTTGTTAATATAACCAGTTTCAAATTGTGTCATGTTACAAAGAAATAGATTCTTATTGAATTTATACAAATGATCCCAGTGCCATGAAAATAATACTCACTGAGTTTTTAAATTCTGGAGGGATGAAGTAGGGAGAAAAATATATTGATAAATGTTTCAATTCTGATTACAAAGGTATAGTTTACTAAATAGCTCTAGGTCATATGTAGTTTAAGAGAAACAAATTTACTTATATCTGGAAAATAAAGGATTAAAAGCCATTCAGCAACATTTTAAACAAAAAGTCATAAAAATTAAATTACCTTTAGCAGTTCGTTCAGTTTCGTGCAAATAATTCTTGTTTATCTTCATCTTTTGATAGTAGTTTCAGGAATATGGTATTTTCTTAAAAGTTTTCAAATCTTCATCCAATGTGAAGGTATAATCTGAAAGTTTATTAGAAATATCTATTTCAGAGTAAGTCAGAGTCCTTTCAATGGATCTTTCTAAAGATGAACCATAATTGCAGAAACACCAAAGCAAAACAAAAATTGTCTATAAGTGACAAAAAAGTAAAAAGACATGGTTAAAATATGAATACAATGAGAGTGAAAAATAAATTTGCTCTTCTCTATAACATACAGCATTTTGATATAACTATAATTGCAATTGAAAACATTTCATCTTCATCAGGGCATATCAGAATTTTAGCAATTTCATATATTTTTGCAACATATATTAATAATATTTACCCATATAATATACCCTAGAAGGCTTTCATCACTTATTTTACAGTACTTTCCATGCAATTTAATGTACCAAATACACATAATTAGTTTGATATTTCTCTTTTATAAGAACAGAAAACAAATCTTGTGAAGTTTTCAAGTCAAGAAAAGAGTCTTTTTTTCTTTTTTTAATTTTTATTTTAATTGTTGTTCCAGTACAGTTTTCTGTCTTTTACTTCCATTCCAGTCCACCCCCCCCCAGTGCTCCCCACCTCCCTCCCATTTCCACCCATTTTGGTTTTTGTCCATGTGTCCTTTATATTTGTTCCTGTAAAAAGAGTCTTTTTAAAATTTGAAATTTTTCAAGCATGTCAAAAGTTTTCAACATTTCACTAAAGAGAACACAGATCATTATGAAACAATACTTAATTATCCACTTTACTAGAATGACAATAAAAGTTTTAAAGACAAATATAAAAGGTCACATAATTGTTAGTAAAACTTTAATGCTTACTATTGAGGAGATTCAGTTTGCCTAAGAAATCAAGGACCCGAATAAGACAACATAAAGCACAGAAAACTATTTTGATAAAACACAAAAAGTTTGATTTGTAAGCAGAAAACTTTACATGTATTAAGAGTAAACAAATCAGTACAGGGAAACTGTCCTTTTCACAGGGAAACTGTCCTTTTAACAGAGAAAGAGAAAATCGAACTAATTTTGCATGATGTATTTTTGATATTTAAATTAACTTGATTAATTTATTACAATCTTATTCATCCTGACCACACATAAAATTTTCTTTGTCAAGGTTTCATTACAGGAACAGTTATGAAGGACATATGGACAATAACAAGGGGGGATAGAAATGGGGGAGGTAGGCAGGGAGGGCTGGAGTGCTGGGGAGGGGTTGAGGGGAAGGCAGAAAACTGTACTTGAACAACAATAAAAAATTAAAAAATATTTCATTTCATAAATCTTATACAATATTTAGTGTAATTCCCTCAAAAATGCATTTCTATAACTTATACCTTCTTTTACCCAATACATACATTAATTTTTTTCATCTTAATTAGGATTCTTAACCATAGAAAACTTAAATTCTAGTAAAAACTTAAAAATAAGAAATAGCTTTCTTTACACTGGAAAATTTATAAATATGAATTAGCCTCTAGAAACATGGGGTTTTTAGCTGGCAAACATATTTAATAATTTTTAGAAATATGGGCTTTCTCAATAAAACATAAGACATATTTATTTGTTCCCACTCAGGCTCCCCCAAATGAAACAAAAATGGAGACTAGCATCCCATTAAGGTGTTAGAGATCCTGAGTCTTCTCTCCTTCTATTTGACCATTCTCACTCTGTGGCTTCCACCCTGAGGGTACTACAGTCTTCTGGAGATCTAAGTGCCATGTGCAGCTGTAAAGCTTCAGAAGAGAAAAACAAGAGAAGGCAAAAGAAATACCCCTGCCAGCTGAGATGACTCCATTCAAGGAACATTCTAGGAAGTTCCACACAATGTTTCTGCCACGCCATACCTCACAGGCCAGACTTAGTTACCTGGTCACAGATATCTGCTGGTGAAGTAGGGAAATGTGGTCACCCACCTGAGTGTAAGTTGGAGTTCTTCTACCAAGAAAGGCAAGGAGATTTGACTTTGAGTAGATAACTAGATGTCCCTGCCAAAATCTCTTTAAATATTAAGGTCAGTAAATGGAAGTTCTCATATAAGAAGTGATATATAGAATTTCTATTTCACTTTCAAAGTAGGAAAGCCCAATTCTAACTTCGCCCTTATAACAATGCTCCAGATGTATGCTGTTTAATTTGGTAACCAATAGCCATATGTGGCTATTGAGCATTTGAAATGTGGCTAGATCAAATTAAGATGCATTGCAAACATGAAAAAAGCTCAATAATTTTAATATAGATTGCCTGTTTAAATAATATTTGAATGCATTTAGTTAAAAATAATGTTCAAATTAAAATTTAGTTGATCTCTTTCATTTTACTTTTTATATTTTTATAATTGACATATACCATTATGTCAGCTTGTGGTATACAACAAAATGATTCAATATTGATATACATAGTGAAATAATCATTAAGTCTAGTTAATATCTGTCTTGATAATTTTGTAATGTGACTACCAAAAAGTTTTAAATTACATATATGGCTTTCATTACATTTATATTATACAATTTTAATTTAGATTATCTATCACAAATATATATATATATTTTATACAAATAGGCAAATTTTAGTTGTATCTTCCATTTTTTAAATTATTTTTATTAAGAAAACTTTTTAGTGTTTATATAGAGATAACAGTAGTAATCATAATTAAATATGTTTTTCCCATTTCATGAAGTATTATTTATGAAATTGAAATGCTTCTTTCTATAATATACTTATTATTGAGCTATAAATTTGCCTAATTTTCCAGGCTAGTGGTGGTAGTTGCCTTTTGCACACATTTGCTGCTTTTCCAATCTCTACCCAAGAACTAAGAATCCCACAATATGTGTTTGAGGTCTATGAACATATTTGTTTCTTACTAAAGTGAATGCAGTCATAACAGCTCCATATGAGTGTGTAGAATGAACAGTTGCTTTGCATGTGGGATAAGCTAAGTGGTTTGGAAAAGAAAGTTCACTCAAAAGAAAAGACATTAACACACACACACACAGAGGCACACACTGCCTTCCTTTGGCTTTATACTACCCTAATGATTTGCTACCATCACCTTGAGTAGAATAAACACATAATAAAAGATTGCAGTAGAGGGGACATATGATTCAGAAATTATTCAGAAGTGGAAACCATTTGAAAAATGGTAGTCACTGGGTTTCATATCTAGCTGCCTCTATGCCTTCTTAGATTAACTATTATTATTTTTCTCAATAATTTACACTAATTCTCTTGATAGCAATTTCTAATCCTGAATATTTTCATGAAATACTGTCATGAAAGTTTTAGAAAACTATTTTACTAAACTTCTCCATTATAAATAAATTAGAAATAGAGAAAAATTTAATTTTGTAAATAGAAATTGACATAATTCCACCACTCAGAGAGAGCCAGAATTTTGCAAATTAGTCTCTTTTCTATACCTACCTATTTAAACAGGTTCATTTTATCTTGTGTGTACAAATTTGTATTCTGTTATTTTTATTTGGTATTATATTATTAAAATTTTTTATTTTTGCCATAAACATTGCTATTAGTGATGGGAAAATAGTATGTCATGTGGACATACCATAATATATCAGATTAGTTATTTAATTTTAGACCCAGCTTTTTATTATTTATAAGTAATGTGCTTATTATATAAATCATAGTCCAATTTTAAATTATTTTTTGAAAATATACTTTTGATAGTGAAAGTAAAATATCAAAAATAATTATTAATGTTTTAAGATTCTTTATTTATATTTTCAAATAGTTTTGCACACTATCTGGTACAAAAATCAAAGTGTGTTTAGACTAGATTTATAGCTTTATTCTATGCCTTAAAAATAAGAGCTTATCAGTTCAATTATTGATCTATTTTTTATTCCTTTCCACTACCCACCTCCTAAAAACCTCCCCTGGATTTTGCTTCTAGGTAAAAGGAACTACCTTTTGCAAAAGCCAAAAAGTAGGACAGAAGTGTTCATTTTTGATGCATAGGGAATAAGCACAAAATAGTCAGAAACAGAGACACACACAGGCAGGAGGTACAGGAACAGGGAGTTAGTAGGCCAGGACAAGGCAAAATCAAGAGTGAGCCTCTAAGGCCAAAGTTAGTATGTGGCCCTCATTGGATCTCTGTTTCCTGGTGCCTGTGGGCAGGCAGCACATGGGAGGCCAGAGGAGAGGGCCATGTGAGGAACCTCCCAATAACCTGTCTGTCTCTGGCCATAAGCAGGGTGATCCCTCCAATGAAAAATGTTTCTCTCTTAGGTGTCCCCTCAAGTGAAAATCCAAGGATAAATATCTCTATCCTGGAAGGTCTCCTTTAGCAGGAAAAAAAAAAAAAGCGTGCCTGTGTAGATTAATGCTAAGCATCTAGTCTACCTTAAATTTCAAAAACACATCATTTGTCTTCTAACCCTTCATCTCAATCCTGTTCCCAACCCCACTCCTTCCTACTTATCCTCAAATAAACAAATCTAAAAGGTACTTCATGAACTCCTGTCCCAGCAACACTGAATTCCCTCCCATGGCACTTAATTACAGTTATGATGACATGGTCCATGTTCCCCATCCTGATGCAATGCAGGCTCCAGGGAGGCAAGAGCTGAGCCTGCCTGTGTCCTGGGCTGGGCCCTGGGCTGGGTCCTGGGCTGGGTCCTTGCTAGCAGGACCAAACCTGGCCCCTATGAGCTGCTTACTATATATCTGTTGAGTAAGTTATCTCAAAAATGAAGGAGCCTACTTTCCCACTAGCATAAAAAAAAGCTTTAATTTGGTCCCCTACTTTCCCTGAGTTTGAGAACTGGGAAGATAGCTTCAGCTCAAAGGGCAGCTTTCCCTTTACATTTACTGACAATATACTAGTCAGTCTGGTAGTTTTCAGACAAATCAGATTAGAAATAGTTGTACTCATTTGGAAAATCAAGAACTGGCTTTGAAATATTTCCCCACAAATTAGATAGAATCAAGATCATTTCCCCCAACTTATAAATATTCTATTGGTTTTGTTAATGATTGAAACTCAGCTTTGCACTGCTAACTTTATTTTTCCACTCACCAGGGTATTGTGATACCTGGGTAATGATTAAAAACAAAACAAACACTAGCAATAAAAATGATATAACCCTTGGAAATGTCATGTTTAGGAAAATCTAAAACTAGTAAAGGCAAGCAGAACTTCAAGTTGGATCTGCAATATCCCTTTGAGTTCTCAAAATTGTTTTCTGCTCTGTTGTATCTGACATATCCTCTGGACTCAGAACCTAAGGAAGGGATGTACCAAGACTTGGCTGTACAGTATGTGAAGAGTCCCAACAGAAGTACACTAGACACCCATCCTCCACCTCCCTCACCTACCCACATCGTCCCTTGCTCTAGCTGCTGCCTGAATCCCCAGACTTTATTTGAACTAATTCTACTTTTGTTCAAGGTCTATTCTCAACTTATTCTTCGTGTTGTAACAAAACTCACAAATAATCCAGAGGCTTTGCTAGAAAAAAAATAAATAACCATTTATCCAAGGGTCCTAAGTTTTGCAAACTGAAAACAAAACTAATCAATACCCAATGTATTCCAATGAAGAAAGAAACTGAGCATTCTTAAAGTAAAAAGTACATTCTTGAGAAGAATCAGGCCTGCATCCATAGTCTCTGGACTGGTCTGAGATGTTAATCCTCTAGATGAATTACGGTCTGAATAATGGGTGTCAGATGGTCTGGAGAATACATGTCAGGTCATCAGTATATGTAAACATTTTTTCCCTAGTTCTTCAGGGGACAGTTAGGGTGTTACAGGATGTTTCATGTATAGCCATGTATTGAATCAGGACTGGAAAGCTGAAAGGCTTAAGTTCCCAGGCTAGTTAAAAGAAGACTAGAATTGTTTCCTCAAGCCTCAATCTATTTGATTTTAGTAATTTGGCATCTTGACTATAGTGACTTCATTTTATTTCTTAACTGTTTCCTAACTATCTATGACCTCTAGTCCTTTTACAGCAGAGTGGTTTACTCTTTCAATGCCCTGTTTTTGTTCTCTTCTTCTATGGGGCTTACCGGGCAGTAAGATTCTTGGGTGCCTGGGTGCTGAGGTCCCAGGTCTCAGACCTGTCAGATGGATTTCTGGTCTATGCTGATGCCAATCCTTACTATATTCCACGCACACATCAGAGGCACAATAAAGGTTGGGCTCCTCCTGAGATAATGCTATATGTGGGATAACTACCTCTGGCCCAAGAGGCATACAGGGAAACACAGCCAGAGCAGCAAGTGTAGCAAACCATATATGTAACTGTAGTGAGGCTGTCTGTGGCTGGAAAAGCCTGGTACCCATGCGGCTGTTGGGGAGCCAGGGCCATGTCTGAGGCTTCAGCATTCCAACCATATTGTTCTACTGCGTATCCTGGGGACCTTCCATTCCCCTCACATTCCTTTTGTCTATAGCTTCTCTAGTTTCAGGTTACCATTTAAGCAGAGATGAGAGCAACTTCCTGGTGCCTTCACAAAATAGCTAAGTGGCTTTATTAGTATCACAGGCAATAGGTGTGTTTGGGTAGTGAAACAAATCCAAAGAAATCCATTTGCCAAACGAAGATATCTAGAAAAAGGTGGTGACTCCCATCACTGCCTAAAATTTGACTGGAGGAAAATGCCAAGAAATGAAAAGTACCTATGAGCAAGTCATCAGTGAAGGCCCTGTTGGCCATAACCTGTGTTCTGAACAGCCAACACAAGATTGGCAAGTAAGAAGAAATATTAAAAGAGAGTGGATCTCTAACAGGAAGATAAGAGAAAGGTAATGTCTGTGTGAGAAATTTGGGCACTGTTAGTTTTTGCTGGTAGGTCTAAAGTTTACCATGTTGCATCCATGATCTCAACTGAAATAAGAAAACAAATATGTTCAATCACAGAACACCAATATAGCCATTTGTGAATGTCTTTCTTCTCACTTCTGCTAGTCCTCAGTTTAGTCTAGTCAATTATGGCAGTTTTTTCTCTGCTATCTATGGCCTCACTGAAACATCCTGTGGCCAATGAACAAGTGATAATGGATTCCATGTACAGGAATGTTTGACAAACATGGAGCCCATTAGCTCACTGTTTAATACATTTCAGTCTGTTCCATCTATCATACACTCATATCTAGACTGTGAAGGTGTTTACAACTTTGTATCTGTAGGCAGAATGTCTTCAGAAGTTGGTCCCCCTGTACCCAGAGAAGGCCTGTGTATGACAGTTTATCTGATTTACTCAGTAGTCACATGACAAAGACTTAATCAATACCAAGTTCTTTCTGTTCAATGCTCCTTGCCCATCAGTCTCCAGGAACCACGGTAATTATGCTGTAACGGGAAGACATCCTTTTTGTCGAACCCCTCCACCATACAGGAAAGCTTTGAGTTGGGTGGACTTTATTGGATTTCAGTCAGCATTTGACAAACTTCAGATGTGGTGGCAGTGTGTCCCGAATACCTTTGGAAGGAAGGTGCTGCTCAGAACTTGCATTCTCTCTCATTGGCACAGCCATTGGACCAGCACCTAGCTAAGTGGTATACATATAACTTCTCTCATTTTATCATCTCCAAGAAAGTATTAACTACTGTAATTCCTGGTAATCTTTGGCATTGACACAGCATTCTCATTGTGAAATATTATAGGATCCTTTCCTGAAAAGGGGAGAGGAGGAGGACTAGACAGTTGATTGACAATAGGGTTATACTGTTTTTACCAATTTAGTTTATGTTTTTTAAAAATATGAAACAGTATCATCTTTTGCTTACTTACTATTTTTATGTCATTATATACAAGAACTTTTGCTCTACTCCCTGCAGTTAGAAAGAAATTGTTAGGGAAAATGTTTAGGTTTCCCTCCTTATTCCCTGAAATGTTATAAAACAGCATCTTTTAAAATGTAAGTACTTGGTTACAGTTCTCATGACAACAATAGAAATGATTCAGAGATGCCTTTTCACCATCCAAAGAAAACAAAGATGATAAGAACATGAGTGTTCAGTATCGGATACGCAAAGAGTGAAGGAACCAGTGAACTGTCCTGTTTAACAACCGGCAAAAGAGGAAACTCAGTCTCTAGAAGTGACTCATCTCAGGTTAATGGAAAAAGGGACAGTCCTGGGAAAACAGAAAACTAACTAGTCAGGTACATGTTCTCATCTGATCCTGAATCAGCCCTCTATCATTATTTTCCCAACCATAACAGCAGAAAATAAGGATCAGAGAAGATATGGCTTTTACAGTAAATATTTGTGATAAGAATTCAGTTCTGTCTAAACTGAATAATTTCATTTTCTTCTCTGAATTCAAAGCCAGATGCTGCACACCTCATTGTAAATGTATTGTATTTAAGATCTATTCTGGTATTAAAGAATAGATGATTATTACAAGGCATATAAGAAATATGATATATGTAATATAACACATATGTGGATATATAAATAAACAGCATGGTAACAAAAAGCAGTAAAAGCCAGTGCAGAGGACAACTATTTTAGAGATGGAGGGAGTCTGGAAAGACTGTCTGAGGGAGCCTCAGATATAGGCCAGGAAGGAGAACCATTCAGCCTTGGAGGGAAGGAGTGTGAGGGAGGGTGAAGAAGCCTGAAAAAGTCACTCCTGGTGGAGGGAATAGGGCAGAAATTAT
>PVKM010008829.1:0-28881 GCA_004027735.1 Carollia perspicillata
GTTCACAGGCCGGCGCTCAGTCCACTGAGCCACACCAGCCAAGGCCAACAGAATTTCTTTTAAAAACTAATGGAGTCATGTCAAGAGGTCACAAGATGTAACTTAAAGGGGCCCCAATTGGCCACAGATGTGGTCATTTGAGTCTCAATAAAAACTAATGACTGACATAAAAATCCATAAAGCAACAATGACATTAAATTTGATGAAATCATTGGCCACCATAGGATTTGCTGGGGTTCTAAAGTAGATTGAATTCTTCCCTACTCCTCCCCTAAAATCCACACTGGCCTGTGTGAGAGAATCGACCAACAGAAGGAAACCGAAGTGACATTCTGAGATTTTGCGCCCAGGAATGAAGACACTCTGCAGCTCGCACCTGGGACTCCCAGGACATTCTCTCCAGAAACGGAGCTGCCAAAAAAAACCCCCGAAGTCCAACACACCTGGGACCTCCGTTCCTGATGATCCGTGTACAGGCTCTCTGGTCTGACCCAAGTCCCAGGCGAGCCCAGCCCTCTGTTCCCTCCGAGGTGCCAGATGCGTGAGGGAACCATCGTAGACCCTCCAGACCAGCCCACCCGCCAAACACCTTCTTCCACGTGCAACAGAATCACCAGCCAAGCCCTGCAAAACTCCTAACCTACCCATTCACCATACATAATGAATGGTGATTGTTGTACGCCCCTTGAATTCTGGGGTGATTTGTTCTGCAGCAGTAGATGAGCAAGCAGGCATCAGCTCATTGCTCTGAAAACTGAGAAAGGGAAAAAAAGCAAGCATGTATCCTGGCCTTCTAGTATAAACTACTTCAGAGTAACTGTACGGCTGATGAGAGTTAGGTTCTATGAAGAGTTCTAGCTAGGAAAGCTAAGCAATGACACAGTTAGAAAGGCACTGTCTTTCAAGCCCGAGAAAACCACAGCTCTAGGCGATAATCATCGGCAAGCACCGAAACCTCGGGGGGAGGTCCATGAGCGAGGGGTCAGGCTCGTCCCACCGGCTGGCTGGTGCATGCTCTCTCTCTCCCCCCTCGCCACCCCAGCAAATCAACTGCAGGAAATAAAAGGAGGAGAGAGGGGAGGAGAGGCCATTACACAGTAAAAGAGGTTTAGAGGACATAACAATCAGATACAAGGTAAGGACCTTGTCGTGCTTACATCCTCATTCCAGTAAACCAACTCTAAAAGCCATCTCTGCAGACAGCCTAAGAAATCTGAATATGGATGGAAAATTAGATGATACTGAGGACTGATTATTCATCTTTAGGGTGTGGTAACAGAATGGCGGCTATATATTTTAGATCCATGTTTATTGGTTCGAGATGCAAAGTGCAGTAAGTTGAGGCAAACAGCATGACGGTCTCCAGCCCTGCTTTAAAATTCCCCCGGAAAACAGAACCACATTCTCCCCCTCAGGTCGCTGGACTGGTACCAAGACTGCCAGACCGCTGGTGACCATCGAAGCTGGACCAGGGGGCGTGGGTTCGTTACACCACCCTCGAGACTTTTGGGAAGCTTGAAAATGTCTGCGACGAAAAATGTCCTCTAAGTGTCCCACTACTGACTGGAACTGAATTTATGGACTAATGTGGGGACAAGTGCCATCTCCACAACACCGATACTGCCACTGTGAATGCGGTGCATGCGCACATTTACTTGGGTGGCCTTTCTGTGTCTGTGAAGGCCCTGCGTGTGTTCCGTTTAACCCTAGGTGGTGTGTATGCATTGTGACGGCGCATATGGCGCACAGCCTTCCAGAAATACTCTGTGGTCTGACTACGGGGCACACGTGTCTACTTTTAGACAGTGTTGTCGCACTCTTTGGGTACGATTATTTCTTTGTGAGAAGAAATAGTTCACTCTACAACAGAAAAACTAAAAGGAAAAGCATGATCCCACCTCGGGATGCACTTTCTTCCATGCGGACTTTCCAGGGGCGACTCTGCTGCACGGAGTAGGCACCCTCTCGTGTCCAGCCTCGCTATGAGCAGCAGACCGCATCCCGAGCACATCCCCGCACCCTGCGCAAGGCGGCACGGGTCCTGTGGGCTTGACAGGCGGGGAAAGGAACGAGGGGAAGGAATTGTAAGAGTCGGCTTCTGCAGAATCTCCCATACGCAGCCCAGGGCGGGCATCGCCAGCGAGGGCACGGGCGGCGGAGGACATGGCACCGCTTTGTGCAGCCCCCTTCTGTGTTGCTTTCTAGCTGGTTCCATGTCCAGGGTTGCTTCCTGCTCAGCTAGTGCAGAAGTTCTAAGAACTACCCAAGAAGCTACGGTACCTAACTTAGACTTGCAGAACTTGCAAAATTTGAAAAAGCCATTGTTTTCTCTGCCTCTGTGAAGAGTGACATTTTCCATTGTTTTTTTTTTTTATTTGCTAGGGTCCGTTATTGAATTCATACTTGTTGGAAGATGTATTAGTTTCTTAGGGTTCCCATAACAAAATACCACAAGCTGGGCATCTTAAAACGGAAACTGATTCTCTCACACCTCCGGAGATCAGAAGTCCAAGACGAAAATGGCTTCGGCGCTCCTTCGCCGTGGGAGCTCAGGAGGAGAGGCGGTTCCACGCGCGCCTCTCTTACCCCTGGGGTTTGCTGACAATTCCCGGGGTTTCGGGGCCTGCGGGAGCGTAACTTTTATCCCTGCTTTTGTGTTTACAAGCCGCGCTCTCCCTGGGTGTCCCGGTGTCCAAATGCCCCACGTAGGACACCGGTCACAGGATTGCGGCTCACCTAACCCTGTGTGACCTCGTCTCCACTTTATTACATCTTCTAGGACCCTATTTCCACATAAGGTTGAGCCCACAGATTCCAGGTAAACGTGAATTTAAGGGGAACGCTGTTCAACCCAGCACAGGAGAGATGCTGCGTAAAGACTCCGAAACAGAAAGAGGACGCGCAGCTCTCAGACGTCGGTTCAGACCCTCCCGGCTGCACTCCTGCCCACGGACACCGAGCTCGGAGGTCTGAGCTGGCCGCTCACTGGGAAAGCAGCAGCCCCTGCAGAAGGCGAGCGGGTGGCCTGGACGGCCTTCTGAAGGGATGTGCTCAGAAGACATTCAAAAGAGTCCCCGTCTGGAGGAAGAGAAAAATATCTCAACGGAGAACACGGAAAAGAATCTGAACATCATGGAGGCCTTAGAAACCAGAAGTTCCTTCTACATGGCTCTTTTAACCCTGAACAAACTACATTAAAACACGTGAATACCTTTGAAATGATTACAAAATTCTACGTCACAAATCTATACAAGCTAAATTATGCTCTAACAAACCTCCCCATGGACTCTACCCTTTTAAAAGAATTTTAACCAAAAGTGTTAGGAAATTCCTGATAGACAAAATTGTAATGTGGATGGTATTAAAGTATCACCAAACACACACACACTCATTTCTAACAGATGAGGCGAACCCAAATGTCCACATCTTCAAATATCATTAACCTTACAGCACACGATGTTATCGTAATTTGAATGGATACTAACGCATAAAAGTAGTCATTGCTACTACTACGTATTTTTGACAGTGATCAATATATTTTAAAACAGCAGTTCCATTTCTTCCTATTGTTACCTACTCAATCTATTGAGAGAAATATCCATTGTTTATTTGATTAATATTACTGTAATGAAAACCTATAACATTTTTACTACAGATTTACTTTGCTAGTTGGTACTAAGGTGCTGAAATCCTAAGTATGAAAAACTATACAAGCAAACACGAACCTGCTCCAAAGAAATTTCGTTAAAATTCAGAATTACGAAATACTGCGACACCTTACTAATCTCCAGAGTGTGGTCTTCATCCCACCTCACAAACAATACACGTAATAAAATGTCCGGTACTCACAGGAATTGGGAAGGGAAAGGCAGAGACGGAGAGGTACAGCCCGGGGCAGTTTTTAGGCGGCCGGGAAGGGAAGGGAAGGAGCAAGCCCCCACACCCAGGAGAGCAGCCCAGGAGGAACGCCCAGCAGAGGGACTGACTGAAGTCTACCCGTGAAGGTACTACTCAGGAGTTTTCCGTTTCCAATGGCTTTAGGGGAAGGTTGGGGAGTTTTTAAACAAGAATGGAAAAGTCCATCCATGATTCCTCATTAAGAAAAATACGTATTTTATGCTCATACTTTTAAAAAATGAGTGTCTTCATCAAAAATTTAAAGATAGAAACTTGCTTATCCAACATACATGTGGAATGGAAAATTTAGGTTCATCACTTTTTAATAGACATTTACCCCACATCGGGATGCATAAACATTCACAGAATTATTTCTAATTAATTAAAATTAGTTTTGATATATTCCATATATTACATTGTTCCAATAATCCTATAAAGTTGTATCTTCATTCATAAAGAACAATGGTAGATATTAGACCAGAACCTCAGTGTCCTGACTTAAAATCTGGTAGGGTTTTTTTTTTTTTTGACACAATACTGTAATAGTGTGGAAAGTAGTTTACGTTGTCTTCGATGCTTCAAGTGTCACTATGAGGATCACGGCCATCTTCCTACTTGCGAATGACACCCCTTGTTAAGTCTGCATCTTGAAGAAGACGGGTGGAAATATGTCATGGATTGGTAAGATTTCTCACCTACTTATTCACTATTTTCTGATTTACTGTCTGCTATACACTGCAGGTAATGCAGTGAATAAATTAAACATGTGCCCATGAATGTGTGTGTACCTATGTAGGTGTGTATATATCCTTATAAATGGGTGTATTTGTTTACACGGGTGTGTCTAGATACACGTGTACATGCTGATATATGTGTAGCAGAGAAACATATCCGCTACATTTGAATGTTGAAGTTTAAGATCTAGGAAAGAGAAGAGCTAAAGCTTAGAACAGAGCATCACAAAAATAGCACATCACAAAGTGGACCGCGCAGGTGCAGGGAGCCTCAGGATGTTCGTGGTGCAAGAGTGGGAGGTGGCGTCCCGTCGTCGAAGAGGTTTCGGGAACACTGGGTTAGATGATGCTCAAACTGCCTGATGTATTTGCTCTGGATTTCCTCAGAGCCCTCAACACGTTCATGCGCCTCTTCTGAGAAGAGAATGCAGTGCGCAGACTCCAGCAAATTCACTGAGCCACAGAGTCATTTTTGGAAAGGCATCTCTTAAAAGAACTAGCGTTTTTCAAATTGTCCTTCGGGATGTATTACTATTGAAAATAAAAGCACATTCCAGCTGACCACCTCGGAAACTGCTACTGACCATAAAACACTAAAAAGTACATGTTAAAAGGAAGGTTAAAAGACAGAGTTTAAAAAATGCCTGAGAAATTAAACTTTGGCATTTTAAAATGAAAATATTAACAAAAGATCAAATTTTCTTCTGTGAATAGCTGTAAAAGAAGCTTCATTTCAGACACCCACAATGTTAACTACGCATAAATTTTATCTAATTCTTTAAGGCCTAAGCTAAGTTTATGTAAGATACAAAAATTTTCTTTATAAACTTCCTGTAATAACTCAGCAGTTCTGTATAGCACTGTGTGAATAATCATAGTTATATTTTAAAATAAAAACTATTTTCATACCTTATATTTTAAGTGTAAGAGTCTGTAATGGCTCATAAGATTGACTTATTTGAGTTCTCTAGCCAAAGGGTTTTAAATGTTTTTCTAAACCAGAAAAGAGGGCACTCTGTACCATTGTCCTTTGGATGAGAGACCATTTGTCCACGAAGGACTAGTCTAGTTATTTAAATTATTCAAATAATACTAGCACTTAATAGGCTCCATGAATCAAAGATGCTTGACAATTATTAACCTTTTAGGGCTACAGCAATTTGTGCAATTAACTCGGGGGAAATTATTTTTCTCAGTCACATAATTAATTGCCCATGCCTTTTTAAAAGAATTCTTGCACCTGAACTAAAAGTTGCACAAAAGGAAAAAGAGAAAACTACGAATATACAGTTTAAGATCAGGTCCTCAACAGAGAAAGTAAGATTAGCTGGACGCTTCTCAAGTGTTCTGAATACGCAGGCCCTCCAGCCGACTGAGTGGAGGCCGGAAGGACACGGCCGAACATCCTGCACAGCTTTGCAGACGGCCAGCGCTTCCTCAGGCCTCACGTCGATCCCTGAACCGAGACTTTCTAACTGAAAAAAGTATTTCTAAGTAGACAGTTGGAGCTTTTAGCCGAAGTATAGGAACATAATTTAATAGCTAACACTTTGTTAGTAAGTGAGGGAATGGATGATTTACTGTTAATTGTCATCACGGACTGGCACTTGTGGGGGTTCCCGGGTTGGAGCTGAAGTGAGAAGATCAGGAAGAATTCCTTCCCTTTACTCAAAATCAGCTTTGAGCCCTGGCTGGTGTAGCTCAGTGGATTGAGTGCGGGCCTGTGAAGCAAAGAGTCGCTGGTTCGATTCCCAGTCAGGGCACATGCCTGGGTTGCAGGCCAGGCCCCCAGTAGGGGACACATGAGAGGCAACCACACATTGATGTTTCTCTCCCATTATTTCACCTTCCCTTCCCCTCTCTAAAAATAAAAAAATTTAAAAAAAATCAGCTTTGAAAATGAAAGAGGTTCATGAGTTGAATGTGAGAAGGAAGCCTACTGAATGAACACTATTCCACATTTCTTGAGTGACTACCACTCACTGAATCAGATGTGGAAAATACAAATACAATACATACACATACTTGCACAGATAAATATTGCACAGGTATATATACAGTTGATCATACAGTATATATTGAATGAGTACTGAATAAGTAGGCTTACAAGTCTTCCAATTTAGCTTATTTTTATGTTTTATTCATGTCCTGAGAACCTGGATTTGCAATATTTGTTTTTTTCTGTATTTCTGCCAATATTCCCAGCAGTTAGCCCCACAAAATACAATTTGTCAACACAGCCAGGAAAATATAACTTCACTATCAAAATGCATTCATTTAAAACAAATAAAGTATATAATTTAAAAATTAGCATTAATTATGTGATGATTTTAAAATTCAGAATAATTAGGATTGTAAATATTTCAAAACGTTACACTAGATTATGACACTTAAAACACTCGGGCGCTGCCTGGCACAGAGCAGTCCAGTGACCCTGGCGATCATTTTAGTACATATAGTAGGTTGAGCCATAAAATTGACAACCTTTTTTTTTTGTACTTACTAGCAGGCAACTTTATATGGTTCGAGCCACATGAGGGTAGTTACTAACACTGCTCCAGAGTCAGAGAGATGCAGTTCAAATCCTGGTGTCACCACTAACCAGCCATGTGATCCTGGACAAAGGACTTAAATTGTTTGAGCCTAGGGTTTGTCATCTTTACAATGGGCACAACGACACCACCTTCCTCACAGCTGGTTCCTGCGGAGACTGCACACTGATGCAGGTAAGATACTTAGCTTTCTGTCTGGGCCAGAGTAGGTCCTCGATATATGTTGATCACTATGCATTACGAGTTTCAGAGACTAAACTGCTACACTTTTTAACTGCTTTTTATGAATTCGTGGTTTTATACCTCTAACATGCTTACAGGCGTCGTTCAGAAATGCCAGCCAGCGTTTTTTAGCTCCTGCGTAAAATAACGGCACGACACAGACAGGCGGTGCTGAACTGCACTCGGACCAGCTCTCTAGCCACGGCCCAGCTCTTACTGCAGCCCAGCTGCAGTGGGCACGTTCCGCTTTCTCCCGGACCCTCTAAAACACCCACCCATGAATGGTCCTGCCCGCCCTTCGCAGACTCCAGGCCGCCACCACTCCCCTAACTCAGAGGCTGCCGTCTTTTCTCACTTCCCACAGAAGACAGACAGACACCACCAGAGGGTCGCCTCTCAGAGCCCTGCCACCAGATTACACGACTGTCTCCACATGCACAGCTTCCCTTCCTTCGAGGCTTAGCTCTCAACTCCTCCGCCTCCCTTGAGCAACGCAGCCCTGCTGTAACCTCTCTCAAGCATCTTCAACACATGAGCACGCTTGGGTGCTGACTGTCCTGAACCCACATCTGCCTCTGACCACTCTGCTGCCTTCCCCTCCCCTTCTCTCCGGAGAGTCATTTACTCTCACAGTCGCCACTTCACCCCCCCTTTTACCACAGACCACAGCCACCACTGAAAATGCTGCCTTTGAGGTCACCGGTGACTTTCTTCTGCTGAACCCCAAGTTCGAGCCTCAGTTCCTGACATGTCTGACTCACCAGCACATGGGATGATGTAAACCCCGCCTGCTCCCTCACCCCGAGCTTGTATCATACCACACCCTCCAGGGATCACCCCTACCGCTGGCTCATGGTCATGTCTTCCTCGTGTCCTTCCAGAACAAATTCTCGTGCTCCTTCAACGCTAAGGCTGCTCAGGGTTCTTTCTGGATTCTCCTGTCTTCTTACTATACATGTGTTCCCTCTGCCTAATCTTAATCACACTCCTGACTTCAACCACCACCTATAAGCAAATAACTCCTGCAGCTGACAGCAACCTGCCCAGCCAATATCCGTCCTCTCCTTTGCTGGACTCTGGTTTTGTTTTGAAGGGCAGTATGTTCTGGTTACCAACAAAGAACAAAAGCTTGATTTCTCAGGTTTCCTTGTAATTAAAGATAGTTCTGTGTCACAGTTCTGACCAGGGACATGTACATGAAAGTCTAATGACTTCCTAAAAAGAAACTTTAGAAAGTGTAAAGTTTCTGTAAATGTTCCTATTGTTTTCTGATAAAGAGAGACAAACCCAACGGGAATACCCTCCCTCCTTCGGCTGTCTGGACCCCAGGAGGGATTTCTGGAGGAGCAGCCCCCACCTGGTTACTACGAGGTCAAAAGCCACACGGAAAGCACGGTAGAGAAGGAAGAGGGCCTGGCTCCTTTGTGGCACATAGGAGCCACCACCACGCATCTTCTGAACTGTAAGGAACTACAATGCTAAAATTAAGTTTCAACCTTGCTCTCATCAAATTACTTGTTTAAGCAATTACTTGTCTGGGTTCATTTTACTTGCAGCTGACTACAATCCCAACAGATATAACACCAAGTTGGCCAAATTAAATTGCCAACTCCTAAACACATATCCCAGGCCTGAATATCTAAATATTATTCTTCAGGCACTTCAATATCAAGGTCTCTAAATCTCACTGTCTCTGTAACTTTGAGAATATTCGTAGGATAAAAAGACTTAATGTCTTCGATCACTATGAACCATTTAACAGCTCTAATACCATTATACCATGAGACACTAGCAAGAATTCTTAAGTATGAAGTAATCGTCTTCTATTGCCTAGGTCGGTTTTGCCGCCGACTTTATGCCATTTCCATTAAGCATGCATTACATCTTTATGATATTGCAATTGGTACCCATTGACCTACTAACATTTTTTACATATCATAAGCCAAACCATAAGATAATTATCAGTTTCTATTAAGAACTTTTTCCTGATTATAACAGCCATTTACACTCATAGAAAAGCTGAAAATCAATTGCAAGTAAAAAAAAAAAGTCCTGTAGTCTTAATTAGGAAGTCATTTCCACTCCAAAAGTATAAAAATACTCAACTTTTTCTTCTAAATACATTAACGTTTTTATTTTTACATTTAAGTTTTTAATCCACGTGGAATTTCCTTGGTAAAAGGAGTATAGAAAGGATCCCACTTGTTTTTTTCCCTAAATACTGGCTGGTTGTCCCAACATGATTTACTGAACGATCTCTCTGATCAGCTACCTATGTATGTATAATAAACCGCCCCAACACGCAGTGGTTTAAAGCAATAAACACTACTTTCTGTAGATAACATTCAGGGGTAGCTTAGCTCTGTGGGTCTGGCTTCCTGATCTTCACGAAGTGGCAACCAAGGTGTCGCCCAGCCATCTGGAGGCTTGCCTGCAGCTGGAGGCCCCGCAGACGAGACAGCCCTCCCACCGACTGGCAGGGTGGCGTGTGTACTGGGAGGGGCTAGCTCTTTAGCAACCCCCATTTTCTGCTATTAATATTGCTAATCTACTTTCTCTCTACTTAAGTCCATTTGGGTAATTTGTATTTTCCTAGGAAAGTATCCATTTAATTTGGGTTTCAAATTAGAATCTAGTCATACAAAATAAATATGTATTTCCTAATTTCCCTTTTTCATTCCTAATTTTTCACGTTTTGTTTTGTCTCATTTAGGCCACCTACACTATATAGGAGCTTTTTCTCCAAAATCGTAACACTTGAATTAATCAATTATAGTGTTGTTGTTTTCTAGTGCATATTTACGTTTAATAATTTTCTTATGCCTTTCATCTTCACAATTACTGTTGTCCATTTTAATGCTTTGTCTTATAGTAATAGTAGAACTCACATAGTGTCTTCATTTACCAGTTTCTTCAAGTTTGAGTTATTTTACTTGAAACACAGCTCTCATAAAGAAATACAGTTGGACTGTTTTTAACTTTGTGTCTGGTTGGTGGACTTTTAATTCTCTAACTGTAACCTGGGCTACATTTTCCTTTGCATGGCCCAGCTGCCCAATCAGGTGACAGGGACTTGCCTGAAGGCCTGTACTGCTAACCACCACTCCTAGCACACGATTCCTAAATATATCCCGACCTCCTAAAAGGGCAGGAGGCCAGAAAACTTCATGCTCTCTCACGTAAAGGAAATAAGCAAAATCCAAGAGTCGTGTCTTCCATAGAAGAGACATCATCTAAGTAGCTTTGTATAGCTTTTTAAGTGGACAGAACACAAATGCTTTACATCTGAAAACTGTCATTAAATTTT
This sequence comes from Carollia perspicillata, assembly GCA_004027735.1. NCBI lineage: Eukaryota > Metazoa > Chordata > Mammalia > Chiroptera > Phyllostomidae > Carollia > Carollia perspicillata. The sequence goes on from PVKM010008829.1 coordinate 10,713, forward strand.
ATATTAACAGAGCTGAAAATAGTTAGCGGGCTACAGACTTACAGACTTCTGACATTTAACAGACAAGATACTTGAGACAAACCTAATTTGTGTGCCTTTGTAGGTAACCTGCTTTAATCTCCTGGGCTTGTTTTATCCTTAAAATTAAAATCTTTTGCCAGGACAAGTCTAAGTAGGAACCTTTCTTCATAACTTGGAGCTGGTTCTCGGGGGGCCCTTTTGACGTTCACTCACGTTCTTCTCTGGCACAGGCAAGTTCAGCCATGGCGTCCCTGACCCCTGCCCCAGTCTCCTGCTCTGAGACGCTCCGTGGGCTGCAGAACTGTCCTCCACATGTGCTCTTCACATCTGCATATCTTTGTCTTGTTTCCTCTGCACTTTGGAGCGTTCTCAAGTTGTCGACCACATTACTGTTCCGTGTTTCTATTACCAAGTATTCTTTCAGTTGCTGTAATATGCATTTGAAACCCTATTACAATGTTGGTTTCCTTGCATTCTTCCATTTCGACCAGGTTTGGGCATTTCTGCTGTCCTCTCATGCTGTTCTTCTACACAAGGCTGTCTGGCTTCCATGTGGCATGAAACGGTGACTTAAAAAGAAAGACACCAGATTTGTACCAGTTTGTTATCAACTTTTTCTTGCTTGGAATCATTTTCTGAGGGATGCACTGCACCTTCAAAGTCACTCTTTCCTTCCCCTTACATCCTTACTATTCACCAAAGCCACATGCGAGGCACGTTCCGTGTGCTGCCCTCAACGAGGAGCGCTCCTCTTACATCTGATGCGGCTGCACAGACAGGGTCACGTGTCCTCAGTCCCCTCAATGTCCACTAAATGCTGGCAGGTCCTCCCTCGCAGATCAAAACTCAGAAACAAGAGATGTGTTCCACTCTCAGCTGAACTAACTGGTAATGTGACAGTCATTCCTTCTAACGTAAGCGTGTGGACAGCGTAGAACTCTTCCAGCTCTGGTGTCAAGGTACTCCTTTAGCTGTCGCACGCACCACGTGTAACACATGAAACATGGGCACCCACAGCGCTATTTAATAGGCTTTCCTCCGAATGACAGTCGTCCAGCAGTGCAGTGCCCCCGCTCCCATCTCCCCTAGCTCCTGCGGCAGGGCTGCACCTGGGGAGTTGTGTTTTCCAGACGGGAGCGAACAGGAAGGAACGAGTGGAGGCGGGGGAAAGGAGCAGGGTGAGGATGCCGGTCTGAGCGGCTCCAGACTGTGGACGGCAAACTGCTGCCCCGTGGCACACCCACGGCCGAAGTGAGCAAGCTGTGCGGATCCATCGTTAGCCTGTGTCCACTTTCAGTGGGGCTGTTTGCCCCACTCTCGCTCAGAACTAGAACTTGTGCTATTTATAGTTCAAAATAGTCTCAATCCACCCCGCCAGCCGTATTCAGGAAGCTTCTAGCAGAGGCTGGCAGGCGGCATTTGCTTTATAGCACAATTCCGTGTTGGTCATCTGCATGGATGTTTTAACGGGAATAGGGAAACACTATATTGGGCCCAAGTAGTCTGCCACGTCATCTCAGGAATGTCGGACTCACAAGTCTGTATCCTCTGTATCATCTTCCCGTGTCTCACTGAGAGCTGAGATACAGGCTGCATGCTTTTCTTCAGACGAGATCACTTTCCCACATCATTCTGAAGTCCAGCTACAGACTCACAAAGAACAGCGGACGGAACGGCTGTCTCGCTCCCGCGGGGTTAGCATCTGCGTAGCCGCCTCTCTGGTCGGCACGCCCTGCGCCGAAGAAAAAGAGCCACCTGCCCTGCCGCCTGGAAGCCACCACTCGTCTGGCATCCCCTGCCACTGAGGGGACTGCTCCGGAAACCCAGGGGCTCGTGAAGATTCGCCTCTTTAACATTAGCAGTCATACCGTCAAAACCAAACTCTCTGCAGTCATGTATGTACTGCAGCTTAAAGTCAGGTATGAATTCAAGCTTCACCTGAGGCCTACGTTCACACTGTTCATTATGACTCTGACTATAGTGATGCCGATACTGCTCACGAACAGTTAAAACGAAGACTGGTTCTGGAAGTCCTTCACTCGGCAGTAAGTGCTGTCTCCCCTGATGAAGGCGGCATCGCCAACGCCTGGCCCAGAGCTGCCCTGAAACCGCTCTCCTGAAAGGACTCTGTGGCATGTCACCGATAGGAGTAAGCATTCACTCTGAATAAGTGGACGGAAGTGTGCACAGGTGTCATGAGCTTAGTTTTTCATCTATCAGGAAAGAAAAGGAGCAACTTCAAACCTTTAGATGAGCTCACAAGGTTTACGGCAATCAATAATGTTCTATCAATTCACAGGTAAAATCAGCTCTTCGGGAGCAGCATAAGTGGGGTTGGCCAGCTCTCCCCTGACACCCAGATGGCAGACACTTTTGGCTTTGCCATCTGGTCCATCACATCTTTGCAGCTCTGTCGGTGCAGAGTGAAAGCGGCCACGGACAGTTCGTAAACAAACGAGCATACCAAGATCAACGAAATTTTATCTACGGTAGGAAGAAGTCCAGCCCAATGAAATACAAGAGTTTGGGCAACGCAGCCTCATCAAATCATAGAGTTGACTTTTCTGTGTACATATAAAATAGAAAAAACAAGGGGCGATATTTATACTGTTCAATGGCAACCAAACGTTGTGTGTGATAGCTACCTTTCATTCAGCTCTCCCTGTGCGTCGAACACTGTCCTAGGCTTTACAGTAACTGTCCCATTCAGTTCTCCTACCAACCCGGGGAGATTTCCAGCGGTGTTAAGATTCTGCTTATCTTTTTTCTTCTGCCTAAATGTGCCTTGCGTCCTGACTGCGCAAACCTAGATAGATAGAAAGATGGATGGGAGAGAAATGTTCAGCACTGCCGACGGTGTTTTCACTCCACTGCTGGAGTAAGTCATTTTCCAGGCTACTCTCAGAGCCGCTTCACAGTTGCTGTCAGAGAACTACTGTAATAGCTTGCGAGAGTCATCCCAGTTTAAATTTGTTTTTCGGCTACGTGTTTTCACTGTGTCAGCTCGCCCGATCTTTAATAAAGAGAATCCACAGACTTCACTTCTTTAAAAAGATCATGTTCATCACGAAGAGATGCCAGGTCATCTCAGGCCGCCTCTCACTTCCAGAAGTAGAAATGGGAACTAGAAGGGAAGATGGGCGGGGAAGGGTCCGAATACACGCTTTCGGTTCAAGGTACAGACTCGCGCGTCCCAGCGGTGTGCAGTGAATCACCCCCGCTCCGCTCCTCCCTGGTCACCCCCTCGAGTGCACCACCCCTGACCCAACCCTTCTGTGCCCACTTTAATCCTCAAAGAATCACCCTCACACCACCTCCTCTGCCCTGTTCTCACTGGGCTTCTCCGATACCAGGAATACGGGATGGAAATAAGGCAGTAAGAAATGTTAGATGTGTTATCCCTTTGACGAAACTCGGAATGAATAAATGTTTCCCACAAAACTGAGCTGGGCAACAGGTTATTTTTTCATGTTCACTTAAACGGTAGCCAAACAGGAAGACAAACATCTTTGATTTCAACAGCAGGTACACAGAAGGTTCTGTCTTTTATGAAGAAGAAGCTTAGGGACACTTTCTTCTCCTTGTCATACCTAGCAATGATCAGGGCTTACATAACTGACCCAACAGTATCAAACTAAGTATCTCCATGTTTGACCTGTCTCAGAGTTGTTACTCACAGACACAATATTGGGCTTACTTCCCGTCGAGGACAGTAACACACCTGCAGAAATGCGACGGGCCTCCTTCCTTTTGCAGATCACTTTCTCTTGGAATCATCCCCTCCGGAGTGATGAGGGACCTGACGACACGGTGGTTCCCACTGTGCGGTGGTGTCTCTGCAGGGTTATCCTCGGAGGGAGCACCGGTGGCGGCGGCAGCACCCAATAAGTCGGAAGGTGAGCATGTTCTAGTTCTAATTTTCTAAGGAAAACACTTTGCTATATATTTTGTGCTGTAACAATAGTCTGTGTCAAAAGTTAAGTAAATAAAACCTAAGCATCATTATCATCCAAACAATACGCTGAATTCCCTGGTGGTACCTGACTATTATCTGACTTTTACAGTCATGGACATTGATATAAGCTCACTTGAAATGACAGCAAGGAAATGACCAGCTGAACAGGTGGAGGGGGAGTTAAACCGAATGCTCCAGACCAGAGCGCGACGGACTCTGAGCCAAATGGGCCCATGAGCCACATCTGCCCGCTCTTCCCCCTCTTGCCTGCTTTTACAAACAAAATTTCACTTGAACACAGCCACGTTCACTCATTCACACATCAACTGTGGCTGCTTTTACATTACAACAACCAATTTTAGTAGTTGTATCAAAGGCTACATGGACTGCAAAGAGAAAAAAGACTGTAAAGCCCTGGTCTAGACAAGGATTTAAGGAACAGAGACTATGGAAATTAATTACAAATACTGAGGGGGGGGAAGGCATGAATGCAGTTCCACAAAGAGAATTAACATCACCAGACAACTGCTTCACAAATGACAAGTTTGGGGTAGACGAAAAGCCAGTAGTGGTGTTCTGTGGTCTCCTGGTATATGATAAGGAAATCGGTCAACACGGGACCTGAAATCATCGCTGTTGGCAACCCCGGGTCTGAAACCTGGCCCCAGAAAGGCAAGCAGCTAGAGAACGCGAACACGGAAGTACTTCCTCACTTCTCCACGCCGTCTGCACAGAGCACCTGCGCATAAAGATCGCGATCATGTGAAACCACAGCTGTAAGAAAGATAAGCTTTTAAAAACTTGTGCATACAAAAAACAAGATAAATGCCAAGCTGGGGTATGTTTACCAAGGAGATAATCTTTTTTCTTTAAAAATTCAAAAAAATTAAAAATCCTGATAGATAAATAGACAAAAGACATGAATCAACAGTTAACAGAAAAGAAAGCCCTTAAACATTTTAAAAGATGCTCGACTAGACTTGTAAGAGAAATGTACGTGAAAACCACACTGAGACACCACTTCTCACATATCTGGCAAAAATCCACTCTCCTGGCGAGGTTGACGAAAAAGACTGAAAATTGTGAACGCTGTTGATATAGTACAAAATCAAATCACCATAAATAGGAATGTCCTAACATCTAATAACATTACACATGCAAAATCGCCCGGTGCTTATGCGGCTGTAGACAGGAGTGAGGAAGATCTCCACGTACTATTATGGGTTATCTCCAGGATGTTGTATGAGATAAAACCACAAGGTGAGGGACAGAGAACTGAGAACACTACCCTTTGTATGAGAAAGGATAAACAATTGTTTGCTTATGTTACAAAAAGAATTAATAAAAATGCGAGGATACTGGGAAGGAGTAAAGCAGTTAGAGATGCGAGACTTCTTTCAAGATACATTTTTATTTAAATTTGGTTGTTTGAACCTAAACAACTATGTGTGTGTGTGTGTGTGTTCACATGCATAGATATGTATGCATGTATGTACAATGTCTGTCCAGAAGATATCCAGTCATGTAATATGAAAAATAGAAACATGTATTGAAGAAGATGTAAGATATAAGAAACACTGTACACAGGACAATGACACGCCCTTCAGCCCCCTTCAAAGTAGGCACCTTGGGACCTCACACAGTTATCCCAGTCAACAACAGCTGCCCCACGGTATTTTCTTGAATCTCATCAATGGTCTGAAATCCCTTCCTTTTCAAAGGTGATTTTAGTGTCAGGAAAAGCCAGAAGTTGCAGGGCCCCAAATGTGAGCTGTAGCGGGGCTGAGTCACCTGGGTGATCTGATGTTTCACCAAAAAACTATGCATGAGGCGTGATGCCTGAGCAGGTGCGTTGTCCTGATGAGGCTGCCAATCACCAGTATCCCACAGCTGCAGCCTTCTGAGTCATCCCAGTAGTTTCCGCCGAGGGAAGTTCAAGCTTCACGCAAAATTAGCTGTAGATTCATTGCTCTTCTCGCTCAGTTATTTTGAATGTGACAGCCACACAGTGCACGCACTCACAGAATGGCATCTACTGTCCCCACTGACCAGTACAGTGAAGTCGTCATTGTTCACCCATGCACATTCCAGTCCACTCTCCTTGGCTGCCAGGTGACATCAATGTCATGCAAAGTTCTCATTATATTAACAATGGCTGGACTTTTTCCAGACTGACCTGGTGTGTCAAAAATACATATTCACAGATATAAAGAGAATAAATTAAAAATAAATGCAGAATGTAAAGAAGTGGAAATAAACCAACATTTATATCAAATTGGTAAAATATCTACAAGGAAAAAAGGCATTTTTTAAAAGAGATTTTAAAACTCAATACTCTGTCTGTATATCCATTGTAGTGTTTACTGAAAGGACTCCTCCCTCAAAAAAAAAATCTTGAACTTTATTACGTAATTTTGAATACTATTGATCCTGTAATTTTAAAACACTTTTCTGTATTACAGGATAAGGCAAATAAGTAAGTTAATGTTACTAAAAAAAAACAATATTTTCCATGTCAGAAAAAAAGGATAGCAGTATAAAGTGGAAGAAGAGAAAACCACCTGCTCTTAACCTCACTTTGAAACATTAACGTAAACTCGATTATTTCCCTTGCTCTTTCATGCGGAGCCTGCTTCCTTCTCTCCCCATTTCGGTGCCTCTTTGCACTCTGTATTAGGTAGGTCTGCTATGACTCCCAGTCTCGACAGGGCAGCCTTTTGTAATTGGTGTCCTGGGGGACCCTGGGCACAGTCTCCCTGATCACCTGAGCTGGGTGCTCTAGGAATGTCCCTTGTGTGTGCTCTGTGGGCCCTCTCGTTATGACTGGGTCTTGACTGCTATTGGCCTGTTCATGCATGGGATCCGCCCCCCGGCCGGCTGCCTGTGAGGCTCAACCCCCAACCCGGTCTGCAAGCTGCTGTGCAAGCGCTCATCACACCAAGCAGAATTCATCTCAGCAGGGCTAGGTGCCTGCCAAGAACTCCCAGTGACATGTTGCTTGTGAAGCGTATTGGCTCCTGCTGTTGTTGTCTGAGCCTGGCCGCTGGGTGTATTGGTTCTGGGCCTTTTCAAAGGGACTACGGCCCAGGCCTATGTCAGACACTGCTGGTAACTGGCCCTGGGCAATCTCTTTGAACCTATCAGTGCTCCACATCTTGTGGCTTCCTCTGCTGGGCCTGGGTATGTGAGGAAAGGACCAAGCTATACGCCAAGGCCAGCTTTTACCAGCACCAGGCCTAGGGGCAGGTACACAAAACTCTCCAGGACCCGGAGATCTGCCTACACTTGCAGGCTGCCTGTTAAGCTGTCACTGAAAGAGCCTCTGGCTGTACCTCAGCAGAGCAGGAGCTCCACAGGGTGGGGCAAGAAGGATTTCAGCAGATAGGGCAGTCGCTTCCTCTAAAGTTGATGATGCTGGAGGGGAGGTACTCGTCCAAGAAAGGCTGCTTCGGCAGTGGGGGCCATGACTGAGCACAGGGAACCTAGCAGCTGACCCTCCCTCTCTCTCCCCAGAGCCACCAACCCCAGACTCTCCTCGCATGGCTCTAGTCTGTTCTGCCCCACCTCTGCCGAACCCCGGGGTAAGTGGCTACAAATGAAATTCATGTGTTGGCCCTTTAAAAAGGTGCCTACACCTCTGCCTTCTCTCCCCAGTGGACAGAAACCCTGCTGCCTCCCACAGCCAGATGTTATGTGGACGCCTTTCCCCGCACTGGTGCTCTGGGCCGGGGAGCCTGGCTTGGGGTTCCGACCCCACGCTTCTCAGGGGGAACCCCCCACAGCTGAGATATCCCTACAGAACTTCAGCCCTCCCACGCTTCTGCACTTCCTACCAATCTCTGTATGGCTTCTTCTGTAAATCCTTGGTGATGGGGTTTCTCTCCAGCTAGCCTTCAATTGTTATGTTCAGGATTTTTCTATAATTTAATTCTACTTCCAGTTTGGTCCCAGGAGGAGTTAGTGTAACTTCCACCTAATCTGCTGCCATTTTGGATCCCAATCTAAATTTCCTAAAGGATGAATTTGTCACTTTACATTTCAACCAAAGTGGAGAGATGACAGATGGGATTGTCAACTCACTATCTGGTTTCTTCGGCACACATGCTGCAAACGGCAACTGGAGGCCTCACTATTCAATGTACATGACGTTAAATAGCGCACAGGCGGACCATTTCCAGTAGGGGAGTTCCTCCAGCTCGACCTTCCCCCGCCTCCCCGTGGCCTCGCAATCTCACGGCAGCGAACGGCCGTGCCTTCCCCTGGACCAGGGCCTCTGACGCTGCAGGTGAGCTGACGATCAGGAGCTGCTCTCCCGCTATTCCAGGTCAGGCGGGCCAGGTGACCGAGACTGTGCCAGCACGGGGACAGTGCTGCATAGCCTGGGGCAATAAAGCCAGCACTAGCTTGTCACCTGTTCTTGACAAGTTTTAAAACACACGGAAATGAGAAGTTTGCGTATGTCATCAGCAACGTTCAACCGTTACTTGTACAGATGACTGTCTGTAAACCTAAGGAGGCCAATAAAAGAGAATTGACAGTAAAATCTGTTCTGTCAATTTGGACATTTTAAGACGTACACTCTTTCATTTACCTACCCCCCAAACACACACACTTCATTCAGTAACATTATAGTCCTGACATTTGACTAGACTACCCCAGGAGCTACGGATTTGCATAGCAGTGTTCCTGAAAAGTCTAATTACCTTAAAATACCTGGTGTTTTCTGCCCTGAGCTAATGAGAATCAGCCTCCCCAGTCACTTCGGAGCTTCACCCACTGTTTCAACAGATTGTTTACTGAGCACCTGTTGTGCCAGGTACTCCACTGCAGCTAGCGAAGAATGTAACAGTGAACGAGATGAACTTGACCCTGTCCTCTTTCAGCTCACATTCTCTCATTAAAGCAGCAAACCAACACAAGTGATTGGAGTGTTCTGGTCTAAGAACACCCTTCCTGTCCTACTGTCATGCGGCTTGCAAAGATAACGGTAGAACCTCTAGTAAAATGGAAGAAAAGTTGCAGTATTTCATCATAAAACTTCTTCATGAAAATGTCTGTTGCTATAAATGAGGACAATAACTTCAGAGTCAAGGCAGAAGATTCTCTCTGCCAAAGAGCCTTCCTCGATTTGTCCAAAGACCCCAAGGGTCAAGGCCCCAGTAAGAATCCCTGTCTCCTGAGCTTAATTACTACATGTGACTCCTTTGTTCCAGTGACCCCCAGAATGCACTGAACAGTAGCATGCCCCAGCGTGACAACGCCTAAAGGAAGCGTCCTGACATTGGTAAACTCTTGAAACTGAGGCTCGTGAACTCGAGAGCGCAGGCAAGGGCTGCCCTGGAAGTGGCACGTCTACTCCAGCGTTCCCACGGTGCTCCCTACAGGGGCCTGAGCCCTCTGAACTGCAAGGTCAGCACTTGGGACCACAGGCTTCTGTTCTGGGAACACTCTGGAGAAGGTACCCAAAAGGCCTTCCTTGCATGTGTTCCTGGCCATGTGTAGAGTCGTGCATCCCAAGCAACCAAAAATATAATAATAAACTAAAAACTGAAAGCCCAGCCTCTGTGAGTCTTTTAATAACACCACCCTCACAGAGTAGTTCCTAATTTGCCATCTTCCCCAAGTAGTGCTTATACCTCTCAATTTTAAGTGGGAATGAAAAACCACACAGCTTAGAGGGAAACGTGAACGCACGCATCGTGTGGGTGAGTAGTCCTAGAGAGGAAGACTTCTACCCTTGCAGGACCAGATTCCGGGGGTCAGGGCTGCCAGGGCTGTGTTCCCTGGCTCTGCTCCCTCCACGTGTGCATTCTTCAGAGGAGCCCCCCCCAGAGCCAGGACGGAGGCCCCTTGGCAGCCCGCACGCAAGCAGCAATCCAGCAAGAAAAGGCAGTCTTTCCTAATTCTCCGAAAAGTGCCAAATGGGCCCCCACCTGACCCAGCTGATCACTTGCCCATCCCTTGAACTAACAGTCCCTCCAAGAAGAGGCTTGTCAAGTTCTATGATGGGAGAGCACGTGGGGGGCAGAGTAACCGACAGCTTCCACCGGGGAGCTGCGCTCAGGCACGGGCACGCAGTGTGGGATGAAGACAGGGTTTGGGAACGGAACAAGAAGACAGGAGAAAAACCATTTCAGACAGAAAACTGTAGGTACCACAGCCCTCTATACTAATTTTTCAACTTTTCGTTTTTATGAAAGCAAATCTTTCTTTAAATTAAACCTTAGCTGTTATTCTTTGTATAGATGGCAAGTAAATAAAACAGAGAAGCAGAGTTGGATGGAAAGGGGGAGGAAAATGTGTGTCCGGAAAATGTGTGTTGTCTGCCCCAGCAAAGAACACACAACCCCACAAACGTTCCTCACCCCCACGGTGATGCCTCCGGAAACTCCCCAAACCACTCCCGGAGTTCTGAGGACAGTCTGAGAGCCAAGGCTCTCGTTTAGATGTCTGAGGGCAGGGGAGCCTGCACTGGTGCGCCAGGCCAGGCCTTAGTAATGGGCGCGCTGTATTCCTATCTATAACAAGCGCTACTTAATCCCTATTTGCAATTCAAAAGAAAAGGTAATGGTTAGAATGTTTAATGCTTTTACTAAATGCTTAAAACCCACCATATTTTGGCTCCATCTGGGGTACGTTATTTACTGTAGTGCAAGTACATTTAAAGGTCTCAGAACTCAAGTCCTCCGGGGACTGGCTGCCAATTGGTTTAATTTTCAAAATCGATACCAATGCTGAGAGCTGCTACAACCTTCAATCCTGCAGAAAAGTCCAGCTGCAGAGTAATTCCAGACAACATTTAGTTCTATTTTGAGATCACTTTTACAGAAAAACTTTTTTATGAGTCATACCTTAATATATGGCGTAAGCTTGGAAGAACATTTTAATGATCAGATTAGCTAATTATCCCAAATATCTTCTGTCATTAAAGTAACTCACTATTGAGACAAATTGTCAAAGATCATCACTCTAGCACAAGAAATAAAGGGGAACAGCTTACACACAAATCAATAAATACCATTAATAGTTTAAAGTTTGATTATGCCACCTTCTTTGTGTTACTAAATATACAGTTTTTAGAAGCGAATATAATTGAGAAATGTAACTGTGCATGACTAAGACAGAGAGCATGAGTGAGGGGGAAAATCACAAGTCATAACTCCAACAGCGAAGAAGTTCATGGCTCATCACTGTTTTCAAGAGGTGCCTTCAGTTAAAGGACGCCCGGTGGCTGCACACTAGCGTGCGCACCTATCAGACCGTCCTAAAATCTGCTCCTCCCTCTCGACAAAGTAAAACCCGGTAGCCTTTCTTTGGTCCCTCGGGTCGCAGCTATACAGTATCTTGGTCATCTGAGTACCTGTGCCAGTATTTTAAAATCTTTGTTCTGCGGGGCTGTTGTCATTGCTGGGTCTGTGTTTGTTTCTTTGTCTCTGTACCAGGAAAGAGGAAGAGGGGAAGAAGACCACCACGCTTCCTCCCCGAAGAGAGAAGTGGACGGAGGCAGGGCAAGGAAAAGCACAGGAGGAAGAGGCCTGATAACGAGGCGAAGCACGAGGAAAAGACACAGAGGCATGGAACACCGCACTCCGCACGACCACGGCTGTGACACGCCTGCCAGCACCAGGCGTGTCCGGGGTCTCAAAAAGGATTAAAATCTGACTACACACACGTGATCGCACAGAGGAAGCAATGGAAGAGAGACTCAGATTAACGTGGTCAAGCAGGTAGTTCTCTGACGAGTCCAGGTTTCCAAAGGACACGTGCAAACGACAGAAAGACACAGCATGTGTGTAAAAGAACAACATGAATCCCTAAAATTATTATCGGGAGACAATCTTAGAATAAAATGAGGTTTGCGGGAAGTAAAAAAGTCTCACTTAGTGACACTACATCATAACAATCATAGAAACCATGTAAAGTGTACACCAACTTTCTTGGTCAAAAAAAAATTCTTCAGAAAACTAAACACTGGCAGGGAAGACTGGTGAAATCGGTGAAGTAACAAACCTTAGATACTCTGAATAAACTGCAGCCGCGTAACGTGTGTGAATCACAACACAGGAATGTGTGCGAAACTCACGGGATACCTGCCTTCGTCTCCACAGAGAGGGAAGAAAAGCAAGAGCTTCTGGGCGCCGGCACTGCCCTGCCTCCTGACCGAGGTGGCAACTACATGGGTGTTTATTCTACAGTCGGCTGAACTGTACGCCTGCTTTATGGACTTTTTTTACACGTGCTGTATTTCACACAAGAAACAGACTAAAACATTTCAGAGATGCGAGATGACTGGAGAAGGGCAGATGCTGTCTAAACTTCCAGAAGCTACGGGTAGATATAGCTAATGTGATTCTTCACGACTGACAGAACAGTTAGCAAAAGCTGATGACGCTGACCTGGGGACTTGTGTGCACCACGAGGCCACAGCACCCCCTTCCGACAGTGCCTCGCTCGGTGCCCTGCTCCTACGGTGCAGCCCTGTGACAGGAGTCAGGGAGGGCCCGGTAGAGGACCGCCATGAGTGCTGGACCAGGGGTGGCCTCTCGACTCGGAAGAACAGGACGTAAAGAGAACTGATCACGGGATCAAATTCACTCTAGCAGGACAACTCCGGGGATGTGCGCTGCCTCCCGACACGTGAGGGCGAGACGAGAAAAGCGTAAGACGGCAGTTTTCATGAATGACAAATTTGGGGGTGATAAAAGAATTTAGGTAATACTTTCAAAATTTAGGATCAGAAGCCTTTGAAAATAGACAGGAAGGATGGGTGCCTGAACAAACAAACGTGGACAGGTGGGTAGGAAGTTGGGGGGATCCCTGTTAATGGCCCCCATTTCTTCTGGAAGGGCGCTGGGAGGGAGGAGGGGTGGGGGCGGACGGAGAGGGTCTGAAGAGTGGATGCAGAGAAGGGGCGAGACCGGGAACGGCGACCGTGTGGAGGTCTGCATCTATCAATGGCAAACAGTGTGTTTTCGCTAATGAGGGTCTACATTTTAAAAATAACTCCATTATCTATGTGAACAACTACTCATTCATATTCAACAGACTTTTAGCCCCGATTTCAGAGAATACTCACTATCAGTTTTTAGATACAAGATACTCTAAAATCTTCAGTTACTTGTTTTTTTAAAATCTGGCTGCACATCTTAATAAAATATATCCGTGGACTCACTGGCTAACATGACTAAAAAAGGACTAGGTTTCGAGAAATAGGTCCTATCCCAGATTAATCAAAGAAAATGAGAAAATAAACCGAAACATATTTATAGTCATATATTTAGAGCTTCCCCACAGATCCGAGAAAGTGAGCCATTTTCACGTACAGTAAGTGTTATCTAGTGGAGTATTTTAAGCATCGAGAATTCTGTAATGTAGCAACTAAATGTAGCTTCAGTCCAGTAGCTTCCTTACGTAACCGAGCTTCACTCTGCTTTGAGATATTTAAGTACAACACCGTCAATAATATTTTGCCCTTATCACTTCAGGATATATTTTAATAAGGTCAAGGGTTAATGCCTTATCTAGCAGGGCTAAACAGTGTACCCGCACTTACAAAGTCAGTACAAATTGCCACTGAAATATAATTAACGGTACTTAATTTAATAAATGTGTGACTTTGATATACATGAAAAAATAATGTAGATTGATCACTTGAATTAATTATTCTCAGGAGCCGCTAAAGCATCAGACGACACAAAAACCATGTTCTTGCAAATGGAATGTGAAGACCGTTAACCTTTTCCGATGTTGCTTTATCAACATTCTCCTCAGAAAATTGGCTTCTAGAATGATTATAAATGCCAATAAAAAAACAGTATCTCAAACGCAACCTCTTATATTCAACTTCCCGGGCATCAACATGAGGCCTAAAATAAGGCCGCACTGTCTGGTCCGTCCACAGCCCCCGTTTTCTCTTCTGTGTCTCTGTCTTAAAAAACAGTCTGACCCTGGTGAAATGGACAGCGGTCTGAAATCCGGGCTCAGAACCAGGTCTGCCACAAAACGCGTTCCTTGGGCAACCTCGCCGTGGCCCGGTTTCCCACCCCCGGCCTCGTGGGACCATTACGAGCACCACGCCAGGCACCTCCAGAAAGCATTCCGCGTAGAGGCAGACGCGAGGACGCGCTCAAGCGCGTTACCCAGCTTCTCCTGGTCGCCATTTGTGTGGAGTCCTCTGTGACAATGACACACACAGTCCCTGTGACTAGGAACTGCGTGGGCTGGGTACACCAATCTAGTTACTGTGGTTTCCCTGTACGACAGAGTGAAACTGTCATCATTTGTGATAGGTCTGGGAGTGGTGGGCGGCCCCACTGGGCATTTGGAAATGGACGCCCGCCCATTCTTGGGTAAACCATCAAGGAAGCTACACACAGGACATGTCCAATAAGAGCTATACGTTATTTTTTTAACTTTACAAAGAGGAGAAACAGAATCAGGGTTATTCCATTAATTCCAATAAGTAATATAAACGTAACTTTTCTCTCAATTAATTTGTTTTAATTTCTTTAAGTATGGTTATTTCAAAAATTAGGAGCTACATTCAGTACATTTTATAAATTCAAATGTGGGGCTAAGTTTACATCAACATTTATTCTAAATGCCATAATTTTTTTAAAACCCAGAATGAAAGATATTTATTAAAGTATCTAAGTAGCTAACCAAGGTTAAGTCACTTCTTCTTTAAAAAGAATAAAAAAGAACCTTCTCCTGGATGGTTCTTGAGCTTGTCAGTGCCATCACTCACACCACAGACACCCAGCCTCTGCTCAAGAAAGGCGCCCGCACGACCAAAGTGGAGAAACGGCCTCAGGAGAAGGAACCGTAACTTGGGATAATGCACAAAGTTTTTTAAATGACAATAAATGATCCAGTGGAACGTGACCACCAGGAAAACACACATATCTACCTTACACTTAACACGCTTCCTGAATCCATGACGTGACAAAGCATTTCTTCAAGGAGACATCTGTTCCCAATCTGTGCATCCAAGAGGCCCTAAGGGCACCGCTGCAACCATTACTTAAACAGGGAAGCAGAAATAACCTGCCTCAACCGGAGCCTCCGATTTTATCAAGCCTCGGGCCCAAGGTAGGCTCAGCTGGTCCCCGGGCTCCAAGGCGATGACAACAGGGGCCACAGCCAGGGAACCAAAACCTGCAGGCACATCCCTGCTGGTAACACCTGCAGACTCCGGCCCTAGCACTCCCGCCTGCCGCCAGCAGGGCGGCCTTCTCCCCGTGTAGCTCGGAGGATTACTTCCCTAACCCAACCCAGATTGTCGTGGACAGGGGACCTAGTATCTGGGTTCTTGACCCTGTGCAGGAAGGATTTTCACAACAGGAGTGCAGGTGACTGTGTACATTTGTTAAAGCTGGAGCCGTAACACAAGAAAGGGCTTTAAGGGCCCGGAGCTGAAATGCAGCTACGGCCTGGCTGTTCTCTCCAGTGAGGGAAGGCCAGGGGAGGACATGTTGCCCTAGGGGTGATGTCCTTGTCTTCCCAGTTTTGCCCCCTGCTAGGGACTGGGGGCCGTCTACCCTGGTGACTATCTGCACCTGCCTGTAAACTACTCAGCCAGTTTGTTCAACTATTTGTCTCAATGTTCTTATTCCACCTGCCAAGGAATTTTCCCAGCTTCTCGCTATCCTTCCTCAAGATGACCACTAGCCTCCAAGAAAATGAGACTTTTTTTTAATATTGGAGATCTCTGGAATATGTAAGTACCAAATATTTAGACATTAAGAAAAACACACCCAAATGTCGACAATCTATTTACTATGTTCAGCTACACAATGATTTTGGGAGGGGGAGAATTAATCCTCAGCTGAGGACATGTCTCCATTGACTGGAAAGAGGGAGAGAAGGAGAAACACTGATGTGAGAGAGAACATCAATTGGTTGCTTCCCCTACCCACCCCGACTAGGGACCAAACCCGCAGCCTAGACACGTGCACTGACCAGAGATCAAGCCCACGGCCTTTAGGTGCACGGAATGATGCTCCGCCCACCTGAGCCACAGAGCCAGAACATTTTGGTGTCTTTTAAAATGACAATTTTTTGTCTTTCCAGTACTATCATAAAACTTCATTCATCTACAAAATATTTGGAAGTACATTTCTTGATTTTCACACATATGGGGGTGTTTCTATTATCTTTGGTTGGTTCTCTGCATAATTCCTACATTCAGGGAGCATGGTCTACACACCTGCAATCATCTGAAATTTGTTGAGACTTGTTTTGCAGTCCTCCACGTAATCAATGTAGGATTTTCCCTGTGTGCTTGAGAAGAATGGGGTGTACAGAAAGTGTGTGTAGCATTCTCCATAAGTCTGCAAAGTCAAATTGTTGTTTGTGCTTTTTAAATCATTTATATCTTTCTGAATTTTCTACTGTGTCTACCAATTATTCAGAAAGGTTTATTAACTTCCAAAAAGATCATGAATTTGGCTATTTTCCTTCTGTCTCTGCGTACTTGGCTTCTGTAATTAGCACCTATGTTACTGAGCATCTAAGTCATTACATCTGGTGAACTGAACACTTTACCACTGTGGACCGACTGCTTCGTCACTGCTAATGCCTTTTACTTTAATGTCTATTTCATCTGATAGCAATATAGTTACACCAGCTTACTTTTGATTAGCATGAACCTGAAGTATAATTTTTCATTCTTTTGCTTTCTATATGCTTATGTTTTAGATATGCTTCTTGTAACCCTAGTCTCCCATTAGAGTCAGTGTTCTTATCTGACAATTTTGTCTGTTAACTGAATCATCTAGTGTATTTACACTTACCGTAATTACTGACACTTGGATTTACAATTATGTTACTTTGCACTGTTTTCCCTGCCTCTTCTCTATATTGTCTCTTCAGGGAAGACAACAGTGTTAGGGTCCATTGTTCCCAATTTCCCCCTTTATATTCCCCTTGAGTAATAATAGTAAATTATTATATTAGGTAAATAAAATGTTTCATCAATTTTTATTCTTATTATTTAAATGCTTGTGCTTTCGTTAGGATGAAGTGAAGTCTAACTTTCCTAGTTAATAAATTCCTGTGCTTTTAGCTGATGCTTTATAGAATTTTGAGACAACTACCATCTGGTCTTTAAGATTAACCAATTGGTGGAAGTACAAGCCCACTTGTTAAAAATAATGGCAACAGACTCTCAGAATAACTGCTGTTGAGGCAGTAACCAAGCTGCTTCCAAATTTGTTTTATTCTTCTAGTTTTAGCCAATGAAACTAAGCTGCATTATCACAAAATAGATACCTCCGCATCAGACATTATTGATCCTTGCAGCAACCAGATGTCGCTAATTGTGTTTACTCTGTCATAACTCTCTTTCAATGTGAAGCCTAAAATAAAAACCAGTTGAAGTCAAATTTTCAGAAACAAAACAGTATTATCTCACTTTTCATGGGGGAAAAACTGATTACGATTATCTCACTCGTCTTTTAAAGTTTCAAGCAAACTGTCATACGCATGATCTCTTGTGAAAAGTGAATAACCAGGTACAAAGTTTAACATCACACAACATATTGAAACTAACATGACGTGTTTGGTAAGGACAGGCGTGAAAGCTGGAACATCACCAGGAAAAGGCTACCTGGCCGCGGTCGACTGCCTCTCAGACTGGCAGTCCAGGACAAGGTCCTCGGTTTTGTGACCTGGAGACCTTATTACAGTCCACGCTCACAAACGGTGCCTCAAGCCGAACAAACGTAAAGGCAGTCAATCACACACAGCAAAATGGCCTATTTTCAATATTGGTAATGTACACAGAATAAATGACGGCCAAGATGACTGCATCCCAAGCCCTTCCGCCCGCTGCAGTCTGAGCCGTAGGTGAGCTGCAGTGGAGAGCTGGTAATGGCAGGTGGCCACTCGGCAGGCCCGGAACCACGGGAGGGAGTCCTTGACTGACTGCAGAGGTTTCCGCATCGCGCTGCCTCTGCTCCCACTGTGAGAACACGCCGCCCTGGGCCACCCTCTCCAGTAGAGCACCCTCTTCAACAGTGCTGCTCACACAGGCACTGAGAAACCCTTTTGTCTGATTCCTGGGGAGGGGAGTGGTTTTGAGCTCACCGACGAATGACCGCTTTTCCCTTCATGGCGTATTCATCTCGTTGTTTCTTTTTGGTCATGTCTTTGCTGGGCTGGGGGGGGGCGGTCTCTCACTCCTTTCCACTA
>PVKM010008830.1:0-38204 GCA_004027735.1 Carollia perspicillata
TGGGCTATCCAGAATAAATACATACAATGCTTCCAAGCCTCCCTTAAGCTAAGTGTTGTTATGTGACCACATGACTAGCTAATGGGATGTGAACTGAAGTGACAGATGCAACCTCCCAGTTCTTCCCTGAAAAGGAAGGGACATGCCCTCCCTTTCCCCTTGCTGCTGGCTGCAATGCACATGTGGTAGCCAGCCATAGCCGGCTAGAGTCTCAAAAGAAAACACTCTAAGGGCAGTGGAACACAAAGCAGAAGGAGCCTGGGTCCCTAACAACTTTCTTTTTCTTTTTTTCAGATGATTTTCTTTCTTATTTTAAAATATATTATTTATGCATTTTTAGAGGAAGGGTGGGAGAAAGGGAGAGAAACATCAGTGTGTGGTTGCCTCTTGCATGGCCCCACTGGGTACCTGTCCGGCAACCCAAGCATGTGCCCTGACTGGGAATCCAACCAGCCACCCTTCCGTTCACAGGCCGGCAATCAGTCCACTGAGCCACACCGGCCAGGGCCCTAACAACTTTCAAGAGCATAGCTATCATACTAGCTTGCCCTATATGTAAAAGAAAAAATATTTTTATTTGTTTAAGTCAATGTTACTTTGGATCTCCTTGTATAAGTTAATCAAATCAAACGCCCAATCAATACAGAGAGGTTTTACAAATTAGATTGACAGGGACTGTGAAGAACTATGAATAGTTTTGAACTTCGCAATGCATACAGTGGGGACCAATTACTTTACAAACGATATACTCATTTACCCATTTACTAGCGAAGTAAAAGCAGTTGTTTTCACTAAACCTTCTCTATCATTCAGTATTAATAATTTTTTTAAAAAATTGACCAATAAAGTATACTTCATTTCAGTAGGTTTCCTCTAACTATGAGAGCATCATATACAGCAGGACACAGCAGGCTTCGACTCAGCCCCTGGAACTCTTCTCCCCACTATGGCTGGCCCAGCGCCTTGTTCCTTCAGGTACTGCCCTTTTGTATGCTGCAGGGGTGGGAGGCAAGGCCATCACTTTGCTCCTGGCCATGCTGTCTCCATAACTCCTAGGTCAGTTGTCTCAGACAATTAAACTCCTGATCTCAACTCTCTAAATCTGATGGGCCCTTTGGGGATAAATTAATTATCTAAGCATGCAGTCCACTGACATACTATACAACCCATTGTTTCTTTTCCACCCTCACTCTCTAGCTTGCATTCTCTGTTGATTTCATTGCTTTCCAGGACTTTCTGGTTGCAGCCTCTGTTCTATTCAACAATCAGCAACAGTTGGTCCAGAATCTTACTTTGGAAGCATTTCTGGCCTCAATGACTAAAACAGAATTCTGCTAGAGTTGACATGGAGCAAAGCCATTTTCTGGTAACAGGATCAACTGAGGGGGTACATTTTAGACATTTTAGAGCCCTAATCCCGTTTCTGATGAAGGAACTCCTGCCCAGCTAGCGGTGATACTAGTTTCAAAACCATGATAGCCTCTTGTTTTTGGTGAAAGTAATTCCTTCAGGCGTGATCTATAGCCATCCTTTCCTCAATGACAGACTGGATGCTAGTAAACCTAGTTTTTTAACTGCTCAGTCAGCCACTCTGGATACCTGTGAGAAAAGCCTCTTGTTGAAGTTGGGGGAAAAAAGATAGGCTTTTTAATTTAAACTCCTTTGATGCAACCTGAGAAGGTCCTGCCAATTTCCCATAGATAACATACACTGAAGGCTATAAAACCCAGCAACTTATTTTTAAGTAACGTACCCTAAAAAAACAGTGTCATCTGGGAGTGCTAAAAATACTAAACTTAGTAAACAATTAATTCTAGAAATCATGTTTAAAATTACCAAGGAAAATACATACACTGAGGAGTAAACAGTGGTAATATCTAGGTGATAAAAATGAGGTGCTTTTATTGTCTAGTTTTTTCTTAGTTGCATTTTCTAACTTTCTAAAATGTACGTATACTACTATTTAAATAATAAACAGTTATGTTTAGTTTTTTAAAAAATGATGTTATTTTCAGAGAGAAAGCAGATGTTTGGCTATAGGAAGAATCTTAATACTGACAGATGATGATGATGATGATGATGGTGATGATGATTAAAGGCTGAAATAAAGAAACTTGTCAGAAGTTGTGGCAGAAGGATTTTGAAAATTTTGATGATTAAAATGTTTCACTTGAACATATAATGGATATATACTCAAGCATCTCTGATTTGTTAAAAATCAAGTTACATATATAACTGTCTTTTCCTTTCAATCTTGGTCTGTCTTAGACTTTATATCTCATCCCTTTACTTTCAGAAGGATCAAGTTTTCCAGCTTCTCCTTTCTTGCTCTACTTGCTTAGTTTTGGTAGTTATGATGCCTAGGGAAGATTCTGTTTCCTTTCACGTTTCAGAGATATGGGTCATCCACTGAATTAATGACACATGCTTCATTTTTAGCCATTGGAAACTGTGTTTATCTGTTTGTAATAATGAGAACACAGTTCAAAGGAAAGAGCTATGAGAACCTCTCACTGATTCTTGGTGAAAGGGCCAAAGATCAAAATCAGGAGAATCTAAATCCAAAACAAGACATGCCTTAAGTAAGAATACCTTTAAATATAAGAAGAAAGGAAGAGGGTAAAGAGGACTCCTTGAGCAGCACTGTGACTCTATGATGAACATGCTTTTGGTTTAGACCAGTATATACCAGGCTGTTACCTCTTCTTAACCACTTATGTTTTGGATTGGTTTAAGTCATATGGAAGTTTGCCCTTATCATTCTTACACCTGTCCTTTCAACACCTTTTTTTCTTCTTCATGGAACAACCAGATAGATCTTTCGGGACCCATTCCCACAAAACCTAGGTCTTAGCTAGCTGTCAACAGATGTCACTTGTGGTGTTCTGTTAGTTATCTGCCTATTCTACTTCCTTCTTTTTCTTTCCTAACAGAGCCTTGATTTTGTGCAAATAGATGGTCAGAGAGTCTGGGCCCTTCCCACAGTGCCAAGTAGGCTTTTTATTCTTGATAATGACTGGTTTAGGATAAATAAGCACACGACACAATGCATGTCATATTTGCCAACATGCTAAGGATGGCAGAAGAGAAATATGAAAACACTAGGACCTTGATGGTATCACTGAACCAGTGAATTAACCATTCTGTAACTGCCCTACATTTAAATATGGTTTTGTTGGGTTTTCTGGTATTTGAGGCTGAAACTATCTTGATATTCCACCAAATCCCAAAACT
Organism: Carollia perspicillata; assembly: GCA_004027735.1. Lineage (NCBI taxonomy): Eukaryota > Metazoa > Chordata > Mammalia > Chiroptera > Phyllostomidae > Carollia > Carollia perspicillata. Next base: position 3,235 of record PVKM010008830.1, read on the forward strand.
TATTTTGTGAATTTTGACGATATTATTTCAATAACCATGCAACCATTCCTTGAGCATCCTTTTAAGTATAAGTACATGACTGACCTAGAATAAGAAAATATATTGAGACTCACTCAGAATTTTCTATTAAGGTACCCATCAACCTTGGATTTTCATACAAAGACCTTTGTAAACTGACAACTTCTTTGAAAATAGACTCTGAGGAGACGCATTCTGCGCTCTTGGCACCTGAGAAAAGCAAAGTTGTATATTGGCCAAGCAAACCCAGGCAATTTTTTAATTTTTATTTTTTTTTAATTTACTGATCTTCAGAGAGGGAGAACAGTGAGGGGGAAAGGGAGGAAAAGAGAGAGACAGCAATAGAGATGGGGGGGATTTGTTGTTCCACTTATTTACGCATTTATTGGTTGATTCTTGTATGTGCTTTAATCCTGGATCAAATCCACAACCTTGGCAAATTGAGATGATGCTCTAACCAACTGAGCTACCTAGCCAGGGTAGGAGCTCAACTTCTAAATTCCAAATCCTTACACCACAGCACTGAGTGTCATCAGCATGGAATATATGTGGCAGTGGGGCAGGTCCAAGGTGAGGTATCATTAGACAAACAACCTACTGAGAAGCAAATTGACAGTTCTAATCCCCACTTCAGGCTCTGAGCTTGACCTCAGTTGGGCTGCAGCCCCCCAGAACACAATGCTTCTAAACCAGTGATTTTCTTTCTTCCTCTCTTTTATTGTTAACACTATTTCAGATGCGGCCATTTTCCCCCAGACCAGAGACTTTCAACAGGTGTGCTGCAAGAATTTTTAAAGCACACAAAACCTGACTAGTCAGGAGCACTAAACTGTTTTCCCTTAGATTGTAAATTAATCAGCGTCAGCCAACACAATAGCAGTCTGGTGTGAATGGATCGGAATTAAACCTATTTTTGTTAGATCGACAAAAACACATATTATTTGGTGTGCTGCAGTATTTTAGTATTTAGTTTCTGTGTGCCATGAGATGAAGAAGGTAGAAAATCGCTGCCCTAAACTACATTGGGTCTGAGACTAGCAATCCGGCCTAAACCGATCATAACTTCGACCACGCTGAAGGCACCCCATTATTTTCCACGTACCCACAGTTAGCCCGAGATGCAGGGTACTGCTCAGGCCAAGACTAGGACCCCCATTTGTGGTCCTTTATTCACCTCACCCCAGCGGGACCCAAATTTTGGGCCCACAGGTACTGCCGGCTATAGCCAACTTTCGAAACCGATCATCTTTCCGACTCGAACCTCCTTTCTTCTTGCTGTCATCCTTTCCCGAAACATTTACGTCCCTCTAGAGTTACTCTAACGCTCCACTTCCTGGGGTTACCCGGCTCAGTGCTCACCGAGGAGACCAGGCAGCGGAACCGGAAATACTAGCTGGGAAAAACCGGAAAGAGACTACATTTCCCAGAATTCCTGGTTACCAACCGTCTGACGTCGAAGTCAACACTGGAAAAGCGACCCTTCCGCGGTCACGCTGTCCAATCACAGGACAGCGTGGCCGGCAGCTCCTACGTTGCGGAGACTAATAGCGTGGGTCACTCACTGTGGCCTGTGTTCGTGATCTCGGGTTTCGATTGGGGGGTAGCTTTCTGCTACTTCTGCCTGGATAGCGGGAGGTGTCCCAAAATCATTAGTTCTGGAGAGGTAAGTGGGACCCAGCCGGCCCGGAAGTCAGCCCTTCCGAGACTGGGACCGTGTGAGGAACCTTCGGCTCAAGTCTTAAAGCGGAGCGAGGGAGGCTAGCGGTACGCGAAGGACCTTAACAGCGGAATTGGACCTCTAAGGACTATTTTTGTCCCTCCCAGTTCTGACTCGAAGTCTCTGTGGCGACCGGAAGAAGGCACTCCCGCATCTGAAAAGGCGTCCACGCTCCCGACAGCCGGGGCCCAGATGAGATCCGATCCCTACTTCCAGTAGCTACTTTCTGTGCTCTTCCTGTCCTCCTTTAGAATAAGGGAGGTTCTATGTAATGGGAGGGCCTCTGGTCTCCAAATATCCCTTTCAACAAGCTGTTTTCGCTCCCAGGCACACAGGAGAAGTGACTTACCAAATTCTTACTTTCAAAATCACCACCTGGGAAGAGGACCCATGGTAGAAGGCTGTAACAGTACCTCAAGTGTCTTTCTGAAATGCTGCACAAACTGCAGATATCTAGGCTTCCACACCTGTTGAGTAAACACAAACAAAACCTCCGGGTGATAGTTAATCACATTGAAGTTCCATTGATTTATATAGGACTGGTAAACTTAGGGAAGAAGGAATAGGCCTGGATGTGACACCACAGGGAGCGTATCAATGAGTGTCATATGAAAGAAGGAGAAGGACTAGCAAAGGGAAGGATGTTGGGAGAACCCTGAATCCCTATCTCTCTTATGATTCTTCCTGGGCTGCTCAGTCCTCTTCTTTACCTTCAGCAAGGGTGTCCAACCCAAGACCCAGGATGGCTATGAATGCGGCCCAACATAAAATCAGAATTTTACTTACAACCTTTTTTTTTTTTTTTTTTTGCTCATCAGTTTTTGTTAGTGTTTGGGTATTTACTTATTTATTGGGTATTTAAAGGATTTTATTTATTTATTTTTAGAGAGGAGGGAGGGAGAAAGAAAGGTAGAGAAACATGGATGTGCAAGAGATACATCGATCCGTTGCTTCCTGCACATCCCCAACTGGAGGACCTGGCCTGCAATCCAGGCATGTGCCCTGACTGGGATTCAAACCTGCAGCCTTTTGGTTCACATCTGATGCTCAATCCACTGAGCCACACCAGCCAGGGCTAGTGTTTTTGTATTTAAAGTGTGGCCTAAGACTTCTTCCATTGTGACCAAGAAATGCCAAAAGGTTGGATACCCCTGCTAGAGCATCCTTTCTTAATGTTTCCTGAGAGTTGTTCTCTCACCTTTCCCTTCTAGTAATCTCTTCTAGAACTTCACAGTTTACTGTCTTGGTCCTTATAGCACTGGCTCAAAAATTATGTCCATTTTTAGTCCTGGCTGGGTAGCTCAGTTGGTTAGAGCATCCTTCTGTATACCAAAAGGTTTCAGGTTCAATCCCCAGTCAGGACAAATACCTAAGTTTGATCCCAGGTTGGGGTGCCTATAGTAGGCAACTAATTGGTGTTTCTCTCTCACATTAATATTTCTCTCGCTCTCCCTTCTCTCTCTAAAAGCAATAAAAGTATATCTTCAAGTGAGTATTAAAAAAAGATATGTCTGTTTTTACTCCCTCCTTCCCAATCCCCACCAGCAGCCCTTAGATCCCATTTATATCCCATCCCCAACACTCAGGAACCTTTTGCACTAAGCCATTTTCTCCTTTGCATCTCATGTTTCTAGCTCTTCTCAGCCTTCCTGGACTGAGTGAGGGGATGGTGTTCCCAGCTCTTGTCCTGAGGTGGGCTCTCATGTTGTTTAAGGGACAGATGCTGTTTGAAGACCTGACTGTGTATTTTTCTCAAGAGGAAAGTGTGAGTCTGCAACCTGCCCAGAAGTCCCTCAGCAGAGAAACTACCCAGGAGTTTTGAGTGTAAGGCCTTAATGGGTAAGGCAGTTTTTTTCTGGATATTGGAAATTTTGTCAGTTCTGTGGTTAGGATTTCATGTCTAATCCACATGTTGGTATGGGGGATTGGGACCTCTCCCTGGGTAATTTATGCAGATGTGATAAGAACTTGCATGACAGTGCAATTTTCAAAGGATGAGATGATTTTTAAAACACAAAAATTCTTTCTAGTACAGTGACTATGGTTTGTCATGAGGCATGGCAATACCCAGTTACCTTCTCAAATATTTGTTATAGTCAATTCACAATTTTACTTTTGAAACTCCATTAGTATAGGTTACTATCATTGTTAAAGACTAGAAATTGATGACTGTTAAGAGGGTTCTATGCTTTTTTTTACCTAAGGGGAACTCTATGCCTGAGTAGATTTTATCCCTGATGAAGGTTGACTTTTTTAACTATGCTATTATTCATATTTTCTATTTTCTACTTTTTTCTTCATGTTCATGTGTTCCTCTATCTTCTCATACATATGAAATATATTTAAATAGATATTCCTACATTCTTTCTACTAGTTTTATCATCTGTGTTATTTCTGGGCCTGTTGATTGATTTTGCTTCTTTACATGTCTGGTAATTTTGGATTGGATGCTGGGCATTGTGAGTTTTATGTTGTTGGAGCTGGCTTTTTATTGTATTTTTTAAAATATTTTTGAACTTTGTAGGGCAGTGCAATGCAGTTACTTGAAATCGATTACGCTCCTTTCAAGGCTTGATTTTTACTTTGTTAGAGTGTGTTCAGAGTAGCCTTTAGTCTAGGGCAGATTTGGTCTGCTGCTAAGGCCATGTCTTTCTGAGGATACTGCCTATGCCTGTTAGGGAGTCTTTCCACTTTGGCTGTGGGAACGTGAACTGTTGAACTATTATGCGAACTCTGGAGATTGTTCTGTCTGTTCCTTTTTGGTAGTTCTTTCTCTGGCCTGGGGTAGTCTTCTCACATGCACTTACAGATTAGTACTCAGCCAGAGTCTTAAGGGGACCATATCTAGATGTCCAGAACTTTCTGCCTGGGTCCCTGCCTCTTCTCTGATATTTTGCTGTTGAATTCTAACCACGTTGGCATCCCTGAACTTGGTCTCCTCAAATCAGTGAAACCACTGGGTATTGTTTGGATTCCCACTCAACGTACTGCAGCCCAGAAATGCTTTAACGAGCTGGGTCAGTGATAGGGCTGTTTCTTTGGAAGGAAAGACTCCTTTTGTATTGATATATTGGCTCTATAAATTAAGGATGTTTGGAAAAATATTAAAAAGAAATACTTTTTAGCAAGTCCGAGTTCTGTCAGCCATCCTAGCAGTGAGAGTGGTTATTATTTCCCTGTGGTTTGTGTAGCAGCTCTACCTTGATTTTTTCCTTAGTGAAAGATTAAAAAAAAATTGGAGAACTCTCCTGGTAACAATAAAACTATTTCTAATAACCAGAGTGTTTCTCTGCTAGGTAGAAAAATACTCATTTGTTCTCTTCCTTTGTTGGTAAATGTGAATGCCACTCTCTATTCCAGTTGTGGTTGCTCAGCTGTCACTTGAGATTGCTTAAATGATGAACAGCTCTCGAGGCTTAAATAGACTAACTGGAAAACCTCATGTCTAGACAGTGTCTATCAAGATTGCCCTTAGTTCCTGTCCCGTTGGACCTTGACTTAGTTGTAGCTATTTTCTCCTTGTTCCTCTCGTAGGTTAGTTAAAAACTGGATTCTATGGGAAGCCAAGAGAACCTGCTACTCGTGATTTTGTATATTATCAGTGACTAAGTTATAGAATAAAGCACCTGCAGTTCCCTGGTCCTCTGTGTAACTACCTTAGCTTGTTTCCCCAGTACTACTTCAGGATGTTGTTTATGCTTTGTTTTGTTTTGTTTTTATCAACAGGAGGGGAAAGCAAGATTGAGAATAATCAGCATCTGAGTGTTGAAACTATAGGACTTGAAGAGCTTGCCCTAGAATACTCCACCACTGCTGTGCCCTTTGAAGGAAAATGTCAGGTGGAACTTCTGCTTTCAAGAAAAATTTCATGAGCCTTTTAGTTACCATCAAAAACTAGACCCTGTTAATAGGACTATCTCAGTGTTAGATACGAGAGCACTTTGTGAAATTCTTGAATTTCCCAGGGAAGAAGCCAGACATTTGTACAAGTGTTCTGAATGCAACCAAAGCTTCTCTGAAAATTCATACCATGTTTTGCATCAGAAAACTCACTCGGGAGAGAAAAATGTAAATGTAATGCCTATGGGAAGATTTTCAGTCATAGAGCCAACCCAAGGATGCACAGGAGAATCCATATTGGCAAGAAGGGCCTTATAATTGCGTTGAGTGCAGCAGCAGCTTCCACCAGCACTTACATCTGACCCAGCACATGAATGTCCACGTAAAGGAGAAACCCTACACATGTGGCATATGTGGAAGAGTCTTTTTGTGGCTCCAGCATTAGCACAGCATCCGAAAACCCGTGCTAACAAAAACAACAGCAACAACAAAAAGCCTGTGAGTGTACCAACTCTGGTAAATATTTTGGTCAGAAAACAAATCTTGCTTTGCATGAGAGGATGCACGCATCAGCCACCTAGTATCAGTGCATTGAGTGCATGAAATGCTTGAGGCAGCCTCACTTCTTGCCCTGCCTGAAAAGGGCCACAAGGATGACTCTGAACACTGCAGAGATTGTGGGGAAAATTTGTTTTTGTTCTCACAATTCAAACTGTTAAAAATGTCCTGAATGTATGATGAGTTTTCTTTGTATCTGAGTTTATTTCTTTTTTTCAAAATATATTTTTAAAAGATTTTATTTGTTTGTTTGTTTGTTTGTTTGTTTAGAGAGGAATGGAGGGAGAAAAAGAGGGAGAGAAACATCAACCAGTTGCCTCTCACACACCCCCAACTGGGGATAGCCCACAACCCAGGCGTATATACCCACCTGGAATCCACCAGCAACCTTTCACCTTGCAGTATGATGTCCAAGCAGCTGAGTCACACTGGTCAGGGTTCTGAGTTTATTTCTCCTCAGAGTGTTCATAAAGAAGAAAAGTCCCATAAATGCAAAACATACGCAAAAAGTTTTATTTTGGACTCGGAGCTTGTGCACTACCAGAAGAGTCAGATAGGAGAGAAGCCTTTAAAATGTACTGTGTGTGGGGAGTTTCCAGTTGAATATGCATCTCATTATTCATTAGTGAACCCATATGAAAAACATTACGTATATACAACAGATTTTCGTTAATGCTTGTGCTTTCCAGTATCTAGACTAAAAATGGGGCACAATTACCCTATATGTGCTAAGCACTTTACACACATTCCATGTAATATTTAATTTTCACCACAACCTTCATTTAGACACTATGATTTCTATTCTTAATCAAGGAAACATAAACAATGCCACAGCTAGAGAGTGAAGCCAGGATTCTGAGTAACTCAATTACTGTTTGAGTTCCATTTGTGCAAGTTGGAGAACATTTTTTAAATCAGTTTTCATTAAAGGTTATTGCTAGAGCCCTTTTAATTTAGTTTACATGGTTTCTAAGGAAGCTTTAAAAGGAGGAGAATTAATTTTTTTTGCCAGTTCTATAGATACAGCATCTAGGAAAATAAATACTTTTATATCTGTGGGTGGTTTTTTCTTTTTCTTTTTTTGTTTTGGCTTCTTTATTTTTCATATACTAGGACATCTTTTAAAAATTTAAATAAGCATTCCATGTTTGAAAACAAAGTTTATTTTTTATTCCTTGTTTTCTACTTACTAATATGCAAATTACAATCCAAGCCTTGTAGGTTTGGCCTCGACATTGTTGCTCAAATCTCCTTTCCATTTTCACTACCAGTATCTCAGGGCTCCTGTACTATCCAGGACTGCTGCAATAGTTCATTAACATTTCACTCTGCCTTTTACCTCTTGCCTTTTCAAACTCCAATTGATTGTGTGCAAAGTGCCAGACTGCTCTTCTTAGCTGCTCCTAAATTATTTACAGCTTAAAATCCACCAGGAGTCATCTTGGTTTAACTAAATGAAGTCCCCATTTTTCAGTTCAACTTACGAGACCTTTGGTAAACATTTAATATCATTACTTCCATAAGTATACTCTGTATTCTGAGCCAGTTAGAATCTGGTGCTGTTTCTAGAATACATCACCTATTTTTTCAGCTCTGTTTTTGTTCACCTATAAAGCTCCCTGCCTTCATTGTCCTATCTAAAAAAAAGTACTATATACCTTTGAGGCACACTGCAGATACAGGCTATTTTATAAGAATTTCTATAATCCTGCCTCTTTTTGAATATTTTTAGTGATTTGTCTACATTTCTTATAAATTACTTGCAGACCTAGTCATTTATGCACCAGGTTCATTCCGTCTTTTTTGCCAGGTTCTGGGAACCTTGAAGAATGGAGCTTTGCCTTTTTCAATTTTATAGTCTTTGTTGTTGTTCAAGTACAGTTGTCTCCATTTTCACCCCACCACACCCCTCCTCCTACCCTCAAACCTATCCCCTTTGGTTTTGTCTATGTGTTCTTTTTACATGTTCCTTGATGGCCCTTCCCCTATTATCCCTTATTATCCCTCTACCCCCTTCTCTCTGGTTACTGTCAGTTTGTTCTTTATTTCCATGTCTCTAGTTGTATTTTGCTTGCTTGTTTGTTTTGTTGATTAGGTTCCATTTGTTGGTGAGATCATATGGAATTTGTCTTTCACCACCTGGCTTACTTATTTTGCTTAGTATAATGCTCTCCAGTTCCATCCATGCTGTCGCAAAGGGTAGGAGCTCCTTCTTTCTTTCTGCTGTATAGGTATTCCATCGTGTAAAGGTACCACAGTTTTTTGATCCACTCATTTACTGATTGATACTTAGGTTGCTTCCAGCACTTGGTTATTGTAAATTTTGCTGCTATGACCATCGGGGTGCATAGGTTCTTTTGGATTGGTGTTTTAGGACTCTTAGGGTATAATCCCAGCAGTGGAATTGCTGGGTCCAAAGGCAGTTCCATTTTTAGTTTTCTGAGGAAACTCCATACTGTTCCACAGTGACTGCACCAGTCTGCAATCCCACCAACAGTGTACTAGGGCTCCCTTATGTGAGGTATTATGCTTATTGATTTGTGAATGTTGTACCATCCTTGCACCCCTGGGAAGAATCCCTGTTGATCATGGTGTATGATCTTTTTAATGTATTGCGGGATGTGGTTTGCCAATTTTTTTGAGGATTTTAGCATCTGTGTTCATCAGTGATGTTGGCCTGCAGTTTTCTTTCTTTCTTGTGTCTTTATCTGGTTCTGGAATTAGGATGTATATCTGTGGGGGGTTTTGCTATAACTATCTGAATGTAATATTTGTTTGAGATTATTACTGTTTTACTGGAAAAGTTTAGAAGCTTTTTTTCCCTTTATGTGAAAAGTTCCCAGATGGGTTGGGACTAGTTAGTGTCCTGATGGCTATTAGTATCTGTGGAGTTCCATTCTCAGATCTGATGCTGTTGACCTTCGTGGTGAAGTGTTTATAAGGAATTTTGGCAATTTGACTATAGTCCTTTTTGGTGCCTGGACTTGATCAAGGGAAAGATACTTGCTCCTCTCTAGGAAGGTTTACCTCTAGTCTCGACCAGGGCACATTGTTACCAGTCTTGCTGTGAAACATAGTAACTACTCTTTAGCGAGCATGCCAGATACTTTAGGTATATCGGGTAATTTAATCTTCAGAATAAATCTATGATAAAGAAAGGAGTATCCTCATTTGATAACTAGGAAACAGGCTCACAAAGGGCAGTCAGTACCTTGCCCAAGTCACAAAAATAGCAATGTGCTGAAGCTGGCATTTAGCCTTGGGTCTCTCTGATACCAAAGGCTGTGCATTCTGCCACACTGCATTATGTGTTGGCATTTGTATCACATGTTAGCACTGCAAGCATCTGAGGAGGCTGAAATAGATGGATACGGATGGTCTTCATGGAGGCTATGCTGTATATGCATATCCTGGATCCCTTCACACTCCTTTTGTGGTTTATCCCATGCCTAAACTTAATGTATCATTATAGAGCAACAAAAAAACTGTTTAGCTCTGGCTGATATGTCTCATTGGAACATTGTCTCGTAACCTAAAGATTGCAGGTTCAATTCTCAATTAGGGCACATACCTAGGTTGTGGATTTGATCTTCAGTTTGGGTGTGTATGGGAGGCAACCATTCTATGCTTCTCTCTCGCATTGATATTTCTCACCCACTTCCTCTCTAAAAGCAATGAAAAATATCCTCAGGTGAGAGAGGACAAAAAAAAAAGGAACACTGTAACTTCAAATTCCCACCCCTATGTTCAGATCAGAGACTACAAACTGTAGAGTACAGTCCTAATAGCTTTAATTGGGTCAGGGTTAAAAAAAAAAAAACTCCAAAGAAAAATACGTACAGAGTTTAACCAAAATACTTGAGAATATACAGGTTTTTAGGTACCGTGTTATACGTAAATGTTGGAGCATTATATTATTAAATGGAATGGTTATTTTCTTTAAAAAAGCAGGGAATCTTATAAATACAAATTCATAGAGTTTCTCTTTAAAATGAAATTGTGTACCTATCAGCAAAATAGCATTTAAGTGGGCTTTTGATTGGGATTTGAGAGTGGTATTTAGATTTTAAAAATATAGATGTACAGCATTTACTAAGATGGGATTTTTGCTGGGAAACCTCAGGAGCAATAACAGTCCTCTTTAAGATTAAGTGGATGGAAAGTAGTACCTGGAAGATGTGATCTTTCTACAGAACAGCAGATTGAGAACTGAATATTCGAAAGGATGCTGGCTGCTGCTGTAGGCACTTAATACTGGCTCGAGTCAGGAAGATACTGTTGGTGAATAACGCAAAGGGAATCCAATAGTCCTAGCCCAGTTCCACCGCTCCTTCCCCTCCTTCTGTCATTCTTATTTTGTTTCCAGGCTGCATTTCCAAAGTTGAGACCATGTGCTCTGTAGGCTAAGGTCACACTTGGTTCTTTGTTTATGATATCTTCACTCTTAGGATACAGGACACCAGTCTGCTGGGTCATCAGGGTCTTAAATTTAAAAGTGAGGGCTTCTAGAGTTTTTTTCTTCAGCAAGTCTCTCTAAGGTGCTTAAAATTGTGTAAAAGATAGTCTTGAGTTAGATTTGTCATTCAGCTCTGGGACATAATGATCTTTGCTAAATATCAAATAGCACTGTCTCCCTTGTCTCCTGTTTCGGCCTTCAGTGGGAGAGCTGGCACAGTCAGTGCCTTGTCATCACACACTGGGACTCTCATAGCGCAGTTGAGTGAATGAAGAGTTGCAGGGGTGGGAGGGAAATCGAATTAGGAAAGAGGCCCCTACAAGCAGAGTTGCTGCAGAAAGAAATAGGGAAAATTATTGTAGAAGGCACTTGGACAGAATGGGGCTGATGTAAAAGCTGGAAGCTGTCCTTCCTTCCTTTGCTAAGAAAGTATAGGGGAAAGTCAGAATTTATGCTAAAAATGCTGTTCTGTATATACCTCAATATGGAGAAAGTCACCTTTCTAGATGAAGCTTCTTCACAATTAACTCCAGGTTTCATATTTTTCTTTATTTTCCAGATGTTGGGAGATATGTCAAATCTCCATAAGAGATTAGAAGAATAGCACTTTTACAAAAACATTAATATACACGAGTGTAATTAAAATACCTCTTCAGTATAATAATATTAATGATTGATTTGCAGAAGAAATATATTTTTTTAAACCCTAAATGTGCCCTGACCAGTGTGGCTCGGTTGGGCATCATCCCACAAAGGGAAAGGTCACCATTTCGATTCCAAATCAGGGCACATGCATTAGTTGTGGGTTCAGTCCCCCATCAGGGCATGTGTGAGAGGCAACCGATTGATGTTGCTCTCTCACATCAGTGTTTCTCTCCTCACCCCTCTCTAAAAATAAGTTTAAAATATTTTTAAAACCCTAAGTGTTAATTACTGTGAAAGAGGCATATTTTCAGTAGTTACTTTATTGTGCACTTGCACCTGAACTTGATGTAGTTCATGCTTCTCTGAGCCCTGTCTCTGTTGGCTCTGTTGGCTACAGCCACAAGACTGACTGGAGGAAAGGGAACTGGCACTGGTGCTGTCACAAATAGGCAGGAAGTGTAATAGTGGCTCACTTCCAGTATGGAATTTAGCAAAACCACTTGGCTAAAATATTTCTCAGAAGAAAATTATTATTATCTATAGGCTTAAGTGGAATAATTTATCAAAGATGCACAATTGCTACAAGCCATGTTTGAAGGATATGAGATAAATGTGATTGTATGAAATAGGATTGTGTTGAGCCAAGACCACAGAGAATAGTTGAGTCTACATCTTACTACTTTGAACCCTCTAGGAATAAAGTCTTAATGTCCAAAGCAGCTTTCATCACTGAACCAGAGGAACCTGGCCCAATAACATCACTGTCTGTAAAAAGCGTAGGAGAGGCAACATCCATGGGTGGCAGAATGGTGCTACACTTGAAGGCTAGGCTGCCTAGGAAATTCCAAGCGGGGGAACTGCTGACACCTTGAATATCATGGAACAAAAGGGATTGGCTAGTAGGTCCACATGCCTGTTAGAAGGGCGTTTGACTTATTTGGCTCATGAGCCCATCCCTGAACCAACCTCTATGGCTAGAAGGATGTAATTAATAGACTGGCCAGGTCTGGTTCTCATTCCCTCTCCTGGAGCTGTGGTTGGGGTCAAACCCCACCAAAATCACATGGATCAAGTATGAAGGAAGAAGTGACTCTAAGGGATACCTATGATACTGTAAGAAGAAGAGAGGGTGGGTATTGGGGTCAAAAGTAACAGATAAGTCAGAGTAGAGAATCAGGTAATTAGAATAGTGATGAAACTGGCTAATACTAATGAAGTGCTTGTTACATGTCTGAACCCTCTTGGGCTAAGCACTTTTCCTGGATTATTTCACCAGTATCATTCACATTCTACACATGGAGAAAGTAGGGCTGGATTGTAGGATGTGTCAGGAAGAAGGAGACAGGCTGGAAGTTTAAGAAAATCACCCGGCTTTTAATGTTTTGTGCAAGCATCCAGAAAATGACTGAGTCTCAGTCTCCTGAAAGGCCAAGAGACTAATCATCAAGTCTACCTCAAAGTGTCTCAGGGTCAAAGGAGAGGCTATAAGGTATACCTCTGAAGAATCAGTACTGCCATCAAGTGACAGTCCTTGCAGGAGAAAGCCAGAGGGCCCTGACCTTCCTGTCTCAAGTACAGCCTTCCCCAGACACTTTCCAGCATGTAATTCCTGTTTAAGTTTCTTTTTTTATTAGTTGTTGCAGTTTTACATTTGCTTAACTGCTTTATTCATATGCCCCGCCCCCACCAAACTGGGCTAAGACAGCATGCGCATCGTCTATATTTACCATAGCACCCCACCCACCAGCACCTAAAGGTGCCTGAGGTATAAGTAGGCATTCAATAAATATTTTTCACAAGGGTGAACAGTTTAATGAATGAACCTCCAGGGCAGCATTTTAGCTTCAGGCCATCTGTCCCAAGCAAGCAACTGCACAATGCCTCCTGACTCAAGCAGGATGCAGAGCTGGCTGGAACTACACTTCTTGGAGGGCTCCACAATGTCCCAGTTTGGATGGCCCAATCAGGGGGGGACAGTGTACATTCTGTAGAGGAGCCCGCCCCTCACCCATAGGCACCCAGTGTCTATGCTGTCTGCCAATCAAGCCCCAAGCCCAGCCAAGGAGACACTGTGCTGGGCTAATCATCTCTTGGGGAAGTTTGCCGGCCAACTGCAGCCCCACACGCTACCCTTGGCTGAGGGGCACCCCCGTGCCATTGTGGGGCAGGAAGACAGGGACAGGGTTTGGATGTGATCAGCATTGCAGAGGGAACTATAGCCAAATGCTGTGGATTGGGACCAACTCAGAGACGCCAGATTCAGGAGCTGCTGTAATAGTGTGATGGAGAGATGAGGGCCTGTAGTCAGGAATCATGGGAAAGAGGAAAAAGGGCTGACTTTGATTTGGTGGGGTGAGAAAGCACAGTCACAGATGATTTGGAAGTTTCTGCTTTGGCTGACTTGATGGTTGGTAGCTTTGTGGAGAGAAGATCTCTTGCTTTCTCATGAGTTTGCAGTTTTTCTAAACTTTCTAGGGAGATGCTTGAATCACAAGTGAGTATGACATTGCAGCTGTGGTACATACTATAGAGAAGAGACACCTCATGCTATGAAAGAGATTTCACTTGGCCAGGAAGGTCAGGGAACCCATTTTCTTCTGAGAAGAGCTGGAAGCTGCACAATGACTTGGAGTTTATTGGTTGGAGACTTCTAGAAAGGGCAGTGGGCTGACCTCTTTAATGGAGAACCTGACAAGGGCCTCAGCTAATGTGTCAGCTGATTCCATGTATAGTAAGCTTTCCCTGTTCACCTGTACTGTCTGTTTCAAGGGAAAAAAACAGCCAGAAACTGGAGAACCCAGGTGCCTGACCACACCCTACAGACAGAGAGAGTGTGCCAGTCCCAGGTCCAGTCCCAGCTGGCATGAGGCTGTCCCCTGAGTCATAAGATGGCTGCAAAGTTGGATATCCTGGACCTCCCCATTCCCCTGAACTGGAAAGACTCCTGATAAAAGATGCCACCTCTGGGTGGGAGGCTGACCACGGTCCTGGTCCTGAAACACTTCCTGCTCAGCTCCTCCGCCCAGCCAGGATGCACAGTCCTTTGATTCACAACAGTCCTATCCTATCCACCTGCCTTGGAAGGTCCCTTATTCTCTAGTAGCAAACTTCCCCAACAAAGAAGACTTTCTTCTTGGCTCCAATATCCCTTTCCTGAGGGTACATATCTGACTTCTGGTTGATCTATGACCTTTGATTCTTCCCAATGCTGGATCAGAGAGGACTCTTACTGTTCTCTTCAAGAACAGAACCTCTTTCCCAGGGAATCATCCTGCTCAGTGCACTATGTGTCTGAGAACTAGACACACAGGGGCATCTGGGTCTCCAAATGTTTTATTTCACCTTCATTCTGAAAAACCACCTCCCCAGTGGGCTCCTTCTCTCTGCTGAGGAGTTAAGACTGACCGATTTTCACAAAGTCTTTGTGTGGTGCATTTTGGAAGCTACAATATGATCCCCCTCTTTCCCAGTCCCCTGCCCCTATTCCTCATCTCTCCAAGGTATTCACAGAAACAACCAGGGCTCCAGAGGCAAGGGCCTGCATGACTGAAAGTCCAGCATCTTAGAGTTGAAACAATGCGGACAGCTCTCAAATGAAATGTTGTACCTTGTAAAGTGGCAAGTTGCCCATCTACAAAAATTTCTAACAGGAACTTGGATGACAGACTATCAGGGTATGGTAGAAGGATCTATGAAACAGCTGGAGTATGGATAATCTTGGTTTTTCTTCCAGCAATAGACTGTGATTTTTAAAAGGTTTGTAAAGAGTGTGGGGTTGTCAGAGGCAAACTTGATCACCTTCCCAGTTTTGCTGTGGGGCTGGCCTTGCCTGGGGCAGCCTTGACCACTGGTCCGCACTTCTTAGGTGGCTGAGACCCATGAGAGCCACCCCGACGAAGGACCAGGCCTCTTGAGGGATGAGGCATTTATACTCCATGGAGCTTTTGCCTTAGAGTGCTAAGAGACAACTTGGATTCTCTCATTTAAACCTTATTAAGTTGAAGAAACAGAAAGGGGCCCTAGATCCAGGATTGGATCTAGGTCTGTCCAAAGCCAAAGTTCATTCACACTTGGTGCTATGGTCTATATGTTTGTGTCTCCCCTTGCCCCCACCACACTTCATGCATTGAAACCCTAACCCTCAAAGAGGATTGTATTAGTAGGTGGGATATTTGGCAGCTACTTAGGTCATTAGGGTGGCGCCCACATGAATGGGATTACAGCCCTTACAAAAGAAACCCCAGAGAGCTCCGTCCCCCTTCCATCATGCGCACGTGACCCAGAGAATCCAGCCTGCCATGAACGAGGAAGAGGGCTCATCAGAATATGACCTGATCGTGCTAGCTCCTTGATCTTAGACTTCAAGGCTCCAGAACTATAAGAAATAAATGTCCGTTGTTTATAAGCCCCCAAGTCTGTGGTATTTTGTTCTAGCAGCCCAAGCAGACTAAAAAAACTTGGCTACACTGAACTGTCTCCAAACACTCCTTTCTTAGAGTTTTGCAAAAAGTAAAACCAGTGCCTTAAAACCTCCCTCAGGGCATTGTCTTTGGCCCGAACACCCACACTCTGCATGAACTACACTTCCCTGCAGTATCCCTTCCTGGGCTGCGCCATTTCCTAAGGGTATGTCACTCTCAGAATCTGTCAACTCAGACCTTCCCTCCTGATGATGAAAGCATCCTGCTCGTGTCTTCTCCTGACAAGTCTGAATCCTTAGTACAGGTGGCCTCTACCACCCCTGCCAACAGACATGCCCATGTTCTCACACCTCCTAGGGGAACCCAGGTGAGCTCTAATTTGTAACCTACATCTTTAGATGTTCTTTGCTCCTTAAAGCTGATCCTGTTGGGGATGCCCTCCCTCTGCCACCCTGGTCTTTCCCATCTTCTAGAGCAGGGGTGTCAAACTCATTTTCGCCAGGGGCCACATTAACCTCATGGTTGCCTTCAAAGGGCCAAATGTAATTTGAGCTCCTTAACAGTTAAGGAGTAGTTACATTTATACAGTCCTAAAGTTATTTCAGCCCTTTGAAGGCAACTGAGAGCTGACGTGGCCCCTGATGAAAATGAGTTTCACACCCCTGTTCTAGAGCAAGCCCTTCCCTAAATCTCTACAGTTATTACTGCTTGCATGTGTTCCAGAAACACATATGACACTACTCTCATAAGACTCTAGTCTCCAGGTCTTCTGAAAAACTTTTCATTGAGTTTTTGAAGTTAATGTATTTATAAAAAGGAGCATATTATTGACAATAGCCAAAGGACAGAAACAACCACAATGTCCACTGACAAATGAATGGTTAACAAAATGGGATCTATACAATGGAATATTATTCAGCCCTAAAAAGGAAGGAAATTCTGACACATGCTACAACATGGATGAGCCTTGAGGGCATTATGCTAAGCAAAATAAGCCAGTCGCAAAAAGACGGTATGATTCCACTTATATGAAATACATTACAGTAGACAACTTCATAGAGAAAGTCGAATGGTGGTCACCAGGGTTTGGAGGGTAGGGAGGATTAGGGACTTGTTATTTAATGGGGTCAGAATTTAGAAAGATACAAAAGTTCTGGCCATGCCCTGACCAGGTTGCGCAGTTGGCTGGAGCATCATCCCACAGGCCAAATGTTTGCAGATTCAGTCACTGGTTAGGGCACATATCTCGTGGGTCAGATCCCTGGTTGGGGCATGTACGGGAGGCAGCCAATAGATGTTTCTCTCTCACATTGATGTTTCTCTCTCCCTCCTTCTCTCTCTCAAATCAATAAACATACCTTTGGATGAGGATTAAAATAAAAAAGTTCTGGCCCTGGCTGGGTAGCTCAATTGGTTAGAGTGTCATCTCAAAATGCCAAGGTTGTGGGTTTGATTCCTGGTCAGGGAATATACAAGAAGCAACCAATGGATGCATAAATAAGTGGAACAACTTTCTCTCCCCCCCCCTTTCCCCCTCTCCCTTCCCTCTTTCCCTCTCTATAAAATCAATAAATAAAAATTTAAAAAAGAATCCCCTTTTAAAAAATTTCTGGAGATGGATGGTGGTAATGGCTGCACAACTCTGTGAATGTATTTAATGTCACTGCATTGTACACTTATAATGGTTTAGGTTATGTATATTTTATCACAATAATAAAAAAAAACCCGGGGTGGAAAAAGTAGCAACATAAGGATTATGGAAAAAGGAGGATTCATTCACTTCAGGGCACCTCTCTCTAGGATACCAATTTTATTCATAAACAGCCCTTTGGAGAAATTCTCCCTTTCCAGGACATTGTCTACTGTGACCATGGTATAGGCAAGTGCCTAATCCCTTGAATCCCCATGGCCTCTTTGTTTCCTCTGGGCACAAGTGTTTGGATCTGAGGCGCTGACAGAGTTCAAGACACTCAGTTTTATATGATGCATAATTCATACTTCCTTTCATATGACATTCCCAAAAGAACAATTTGCTTTCACATACACATGTTCATTTCACCAGTCATGTAAGTGGAAGAAAAAGGCTTGGTGAATCTAAGTGACACATCCAGGTCACAGGTCTGGAGAATGACAGAGCTGGGAACAAAGCCATCCCTTGGTCTTAGCTTGGTACGAAGTCCATTGCTCTTGTTTTTCTTCGAAGCTGTCTCAGATCCGACTAAACCCAAGTCACCCCTGAGACTAAAGTAGGTGCTTGGGGTTCCCCTAGCCGGCTCTGCTCTTATCCGGTCCCAGGTGAGTTTCTGGGTCCAAGAATAACATTTGGAGAGGTCTGCTTCACACTTCTGTTTCACTGCCTATTTAGGAATTGTGACTGTATTGGTCACGTTTGTATTTTGGCAGGTGGCAGCTGCTTTAAAGAGATGTATTGCAATTGTGCAAAAAAGTCTAGCACAGCAGAACGGGAGAAAATATTGGCAAGTCATACATCTGGTAAGGACTTGATTCCAGAATGTATAAAGGACTCCTACAACTCAACAAGAGACAATAAAAGGGCAGAGGTTTTGAATATCCACTTCTCCAAAGAAGATATGCACGTGGCTAATAAGCATGTGAAAAGATGCTCGGCATCATTAGCCATCAGGGAAATGTAAATCAAAACCACAATGAGATACCACTTCATATTCACTATGATGGGTATAATTAAAAAAAAAAAAGGTAAGTGCTGACAAGAATGTGGAGAAATTAGAACAATCACACACCGCTGGTAGGGACGTATAATGAAGCAGACCCTATGGAAAACAGTCTGTCAGCTCCTCAAATGGTTAAACACTGAGTTACCATATGACCCTCCCAGGTGTATACCCAAGGAAAATGAAAACACATGTTTGCAGAAAAACCTGTACACGAAAGTTTATAGCAGCATTATTCTTTTTTGTTTTGTTTTGTTTTACTAACTCCTTTTATAACAGCATAATGGCCAGAAAGTGGAAACAACCCCAATGTACATCAACTGATGAATGGATAAACAAAACATGATCCATACAATAAAATATTGAAATATTATTCACCCATAAGAGCATATAGTAACGATAATTTCTACAACGTGGAAGGACCTCAAATATATTGTACTGAGTAAAAGAGAAGGGTGCTCTGGGGGCACAGGGCTGGGGAGTGACGGCTAATGGTGATGGGGTTTCTTTTTAGGCTATTGAGCATATTCTGAAATGAGATTGTGGTGACGGTTGTGCAACTCAGTGAATATACATAAATATTAAATTATTGAATTTTATGGTATGTGAAATATACCTTAATGAAGTTATAATAAATAGTACTTTTGTTTTAGAAATGTGAGAGAAATTTCAACACTGTCTATTGGATGGTATTAGGGAGTTATTGTTAATTTTGTTGGGAGTGACAATGGTATCTTAGGACAGGTTTTACAAGTCCTTGTCTGCCGTAGATGGAAAATGCTTTTCAGAGAACTCTGCTAGGGCCAGACCCTCCTCCCTCACCTGTGCATGAATGCTGCCCCATTCCCTGTCTCTCTGAAGGTAACAGAGGACCAAATTACCTGAATAGGAGTCATCCCACCCCAGTGTGGGTAAGTACAGGGCACACCCAGGAAAGATGGTAAAACTTTCAGGCTGCTCCATGGGAGACGGCTGCACACAAGAGGAGAAAGATTATTTTCTTACGTGGGTAGCTGGCTGTAAGCCAGTGTTTTGTGCTGAGACCCTCTACTGGATCCACACATGAGTGAGGGAGATGGCGAACCTACATCTGAAGAACTGAGTAGATTACAAATGTTGCTGGACACTCAAGAGACTTCCTCCAGGTTTTTAGACACTCACGGGCACTCATCACCTCATCTGCCAAAGGCAACCTGGACTGGGTCAGGTGAGGCAGCGTCCCCTTTTGGGAATGAGTGCTAGTCAGTGTGTAGGTTTATGTAATCCTAGTTGTCAGAGAACACTGTGCAGAGCCAGTAACTTGTGAGATGGGAGAGAGAGAGGAGGGAATGGGGAGTGGCAGGTACTAAGGGCAAAGACTTGGAAGGCAGGGACACAGGTGTGTGCACTTGACCCTGTACTGCAAGGAGGATCACAGTATTCTTGGGAGGGGGGTGGGTAACAACAGCACAAGCCACAGCCCTGAGGTGACTGGCGGTGACTTTAGAATATTGATGCTTTGGGAGCAATGCTATCTACCCATTTTCTGCTTGAGGTAGCGTACACCCATCTATCTACCAAAAGTTTTCTCTAAACTGCAAGATCAGCTGGCTTGCCCAGGGTGACTAAAGGTCGTATACTGACTGGGTTTTAATTTCCTCTTTGACAGGTAAGGGATGGGATTAGGTGATCTCACAGGCCTTGTTCCAGGACTTTAACATTCTAAATATTTTGTCATTTTTAGAAACTTCGTTTTGGCTTAAGATACATATCATACAATTAACTCATTTTAATGATTTTTAGTAAATGTGCTGAAATAATCCAGTCTTAGAACATGTTCATCACCCCCTTTTGTTATTCTTAAAGCTACTGGCTTAAGTAAGAAAGGAGAATAGTAAGGATTCCCTTTGACTCTCCTTAGCAGTCTACATGCATTACTTGCTTCTTGTCCCTTTTCCCTGTCGCTTGGGCAGGGTGGCAGCAACTGAGTAGATCTTCTTTTCCTAAACAAGGCTGCTTTGGTATAAAGAGATCCCTCAATATGTGTGTGTGTTTATTTATTTTGGTAAAAGCACTGTACAATCATCTGGAAACCCTCTCCTCGCACAAACATGTTCATACTCTCCCTTCACGCATCCTTTGTTATGAATAGCTAGGAATTACAGAAAGAATAGTAGGGGACTTATATGCCAATGAACTTATGCTGTGACATTCTTGTGGCTCACCCATCTTTATTAGGAAGCATATGCATGATAAAGATTGTCTGGTATGACAGTAAATGTATAACTATATATAGGATATACCTTTGAGGCTAAGTAAAGCAGTGCGGGAAAGACTGAACATGGGGTGGGGGCACCTGCAGGATCATCCTGCCTCTCCCCCAGTGCTTACACCCTGCTCTTCAGCAGAAACCCCAGCTCTCTTTCAACCAATACTCAGACCTGCCATTTCTTCACCCTCAGCTGTGCGTGGTCACATCCCCACCAGCTTCTTCTGGAATCGTGTGAAATGTACACCATCATTCTCCAGGAACCTCTTGCTTTCCTTATAAGTCACACAGACTGTGCTTTACCGTAAGTGCAAGTAAGGTGAAGGAGAAACACAAATACCTTCCTCCTGAACAGAAAGACCAAAGCTCTGCTCTCAGTCCCCATGGTGAAGTCTGTGATGCTGGTGAAGGTTTGAGCTCTGGCGAAAGCTTTTCCCACACTGGCTGCACTGGTATGGCTTCTCTCCAGTGTGGATCCGCTGGTGCAGTTTCAGAGTTGACTGCCGCCCGAAGCAGTTCCCACACTCTCCGCATGTGTAGGGTCTCTCCCCTGTGTGGACTCGCTTGTGTCTTTTCAGCTCTGAATTCCACGTGAAGCTTTTCCCACAGTCATCGCATTTGTAAGGTTTCTTCACTGAATGGGTCGGCTGGTGGCTAAGGCGTTGCAAACGATTGCTCAGGCTTCTTTTACTTCCTTTGCTTTTCTTTAGCTCTCTCAGTGGATGGCTTTTTAGGTTGCTGATGTATTCCAGTTCTCTGCAGTGTCTCTGGAAGTGAGTGAATGGCTTTTGAGCATTTGGGGGACTGACTTGCTTCCGTGACAACCGGGATTCATTCACATTTGCCCCTCTTGGTTCAGGACTCTGCAGACCATTCCCTTTGGACCTGCTTGGTGACACTGCACATGGTTTAGCTCCTTTAGCTCCCTCCTGTTGTGGATTCTCCTTGTTCTCACTTTTCGTTCTGGGGGCCTCTATAATTAGAAAGAAATACGTATCATTTTCTGGGCTTCAAAGAAAGAACTTCAGCAAAAGAGTTATGAAATATACTGTAAGGTTTCTCAAAGTGTAACTTGCATTACACTCATCTGGGGCACTTGCCAAACGAGGAGGCGGCCGAGTCAGAATCTCTGAGGGGATGGAGTGGGAACTGGAAATGTGCACAGTTAACAGTCTCCTGGTGTGATTCTGATTTATATTAAATTTAGGAACCAAGTTCTTCAACCCTCTCACCCTTCCTAAATTTAGGAAAGGTTTAGGAAAGAAGAAATAGGGAAAAGGAAAACCATGAGGCCTGAGTATCAACTAAGGAATGAAAAGAGAGTTAGAATTTCAACACTGCAAATATATTCTCTCTTCATGCACACTTGATGACCCCCACCATCCCTACAAATAATGGCAAATCCAGTGAATGTGGACTTTTCTTTCCTTATACAATTGACAGCATTTGTGTTTGGAAACTGGAATATGGGTTAGATGTACATTCTACTTACAGAAACTACCTAACCTGTGACCACTGGGATTGAGAATCAGGATGGAAGTGAGCTGAAATGGCCTGTGGGCAAGGAGAAGATCGAGAACTGTGCAATCCCATAGAATCTCTGAGGCAGGCAGCATGTATAGGTGCACGTGTGCGCGCGCACTATGCAATATGGCAGCCACCAGCCACATGTGACTATTGGATACTTGAAATGTGACTAGTGCTGACTGAGAAACTGGGTTTTAAACTTTTAATTAATTTAAATAAGCAGCCCACACAATTATGGTCAATTATTTTCCAACAAGGTTGTCAAGACAATGAAATGGAGACAGAACAGTATTTTCAATGAAGGGTACGGGGACAACTGCATTTCCAGATGCAAAAGAATGAAGTTGGATCCTACTTCACAACATACATAAAAATTAACTCAAAATGGATCAAAGACCTAAATGTAAGAACTAAACTAATCTCCCTTTGAACAAAACATAGGGGTAAATCTTTGTGACTTTGAATTAGGCGATGGTAATTTAGGTATGTGACCAATAACACAAACAAATAAACAAAATAAATAAATAAATTGGACTTCATTAAAATTAAAAACATTTGTACTTGAAAGAATATTAAGAAAGTAAAAATACAACCACGGAACAGGAGAAAATACTTGCAAACTCTATATAAGGATCTAGTATCCAGACCATGTAAAGAACTCTTTCAGCAATAAAAAGACTAACCCAATTTAAAAATGAGCAAAAGATCTGAACATTTCTCCAAAGACTATATACAACTGTCCAAAAAACACATGAAAGGATGCTTAACA
Source organism: Carollia perspicillata (assembly GCA_004027735.1). Taxonomy (NCBI): domain Eukaryota; kingdom Metazoa; phylum Chordata; class Mammalia; order Chiroptera; family Phyllostomidae; genus Carollia; species Carollia perspicillata. The sequence goes on from PVKM010008830.1 coordinate 26,127, forward strand.
TCATTAGTTATAAGGAAAATAGCTCAAAACCTCCATGTGATACCACTTCACACCTAAAGGATGGCTATAATCAAAAAGACCGACAATAACAAGTATTATCAAGGATGTAAGGAAAGTGGAATCCCCATAGACCATTGGTGGGAATATAAAATTGCACAGCTACTTTGGAAAACAGTCTGGCATTTCCTTAAAAGGTTAATCGTAGGCCCTGGCTGGTGTAGCTCAGCAAATTGAGTGCAGGCCTGTGAAGCAAGGGGTCGTTCGTTCGATTCCCAGGCAAGGCACATGCCTAGGTTGCAGGCCAGGTCTCCTAACAGAGGGCACACAAAAGGTAACCATATATTGATGTTTCTCTCCCTCTCTTTCCCCCTCCCTTCCCATCTAAAAATAAATAAATAAATCTTTTTTAAAAAAGCTAATCATAGTTACTGTATCACCCAGCAATTCCACTACGTACCCAAGAGAAATGAAAGCATGTTCACAGAAAAACTTGTAAACAAATATTCAAGTAAACAGCCCAAAGTGGAAACAACACAGATGTCCATCAAGTGATAAATGAAACGTCCATTAATATAATATCGTTTAGCCATGAAAAGGAATAAGGTACTGACACACGCTACATCGTGGATGAACCTTGAAAACATTATGTTAAGTGAAAGAAGCCAGTCACAGAAGATCACGTGATTCTGGACAATGAAATGTCCACAATAGGCAAATCCAGGGACAGAAGATAGACAGTGGTTTCCAGGAACTAGAGAGGGAGGGATGGGGAGTGACTACTAATGAGTATGGATTTCTTTTCAAGGTTATAAAAATATTCAGAAATTAGTGATGGTTGTACAACTCTACAATTATGCTAAAAACCACTGTATTTATACTAAAATTCACCCTTGAAACGGGTGAATTTTATAGTATGTGATTTATATCTCAATAAATACAATTTAAATAGTTGCACGTGGCAACTGTGTTGGTCACTGCAGCTTTGAAAGAAGGCACTGTTGGATCTTAGGGATGAGAAGCATGAGAATGTACTCTCTCAGGAATCAAATGAAAGGAGATAGAGAATATGCACACACCCACTTGCCTCTGCTGAAACAGAAGAGAGTGTGGGTGGTCCACGTTATTCAGGAGCATGACAGCTACAGATATGGGGCAGTTCTCCATTCTTGAGTTCTGAGAATAACCAAACCTAAATGTTTCACTGAATGTAGCAAATATGAAAGGATCAAGGCTCTAGCCTCCTTGTAACTCACTGTCTTTTCTAGCCTGCTGACTGTATCCTATATTCACATCACCAAGACTGGCTAAAGTGTCGCTGCCATTCAGTTTTTGTGATCACAGGGCTGTGCGGAATAGGGTTGGCTGTGATCCTGCCATTGTCCCAGAGATAGGAAGGGAAGTGGACACAAAAGTTTAAAGCACAGAAAATATTACAGGAGAAAGAGGCAGAAAATAATATGGAGTGAGCTTTTTCTCTGGTGAAAAGGACATTCTTCAGGTGCTTTGAAAACATGGGACCATTTTAAGTGATGAAACTCAGCTATATCTTGCACGGAAGTTCACCAGTGGTCATATTTGGATCTGTCTACTATAGGAAGCTCTGAAGGGACAGAAAAGTAGGCAGTAAAATAGTCTTATTGTGTAAGTGCATTGTCAAATAGTCATTAACAGAAAATAAAAACATACTTCTTATGTGTAGCATCATTACCATTCTTGTTAGTGAAATTTGTTCGGGAACAAAGATTTATCTCATACAATATTAAAAATAAACCCAACATCTGGTATACGGCTTTTCAGAACCACGAATGCTTTGATGGAGGTAAAGGACTGATAAGAAGAGAGGAAGCACAGAGTATTTACCTGTCCCAGCCAATTTGGTGGGTGGTTCCAGAAGGAATGGGGATTTTTCCCAATGATGGGGGCTAAGCTCGTCCTGAGGTCCTGCCTGGGAAGGCTCCTCCAGACAAGGTTCCCTAGGATATCTCCTAGGAGTTTGCAACTGAAAGTCTGGCAGTTCCTGTTCTCCAAGCTGAGATCCAGTTTTCTCCAAGAGCACCTTCTGCCCCTGCATGCAAACGGCCACCTAAAAACAAGCCCCATGAATTAGAGTACAGCCAGAGAACTGACTGAAGGCAGTTTGACCTCTCTCTTTTGACCCCTTTATCCTGGAATTCCTGATAACAGCATACAGGTCAACTTTGATAGACACTGCTGAAACTCTCAAAGGAGCCACAGGGAAGGACATGGATAATAACCAGAATGAAGCTGCTTCAAATACTTGAGTGGATACTCCTAAAGCTTGGGCCTTGCTCAAGGCCTGTAGTCAAAGTCACCAGAGAGCACGCACAGACATTAAGGTTAGCCATGACATTGGCTCAGCAGATTCCCACCTTATGCCCAATTGTCTTCCTACATCTTCTGAAAACAGGCTCTGTAGGACTGGAAAGCAATATAGTGGGGACCATTAAAAACCACTTTTGGCAAATAAAATAAATTGTTCTTCCCAAGGCTCTCCTGGTAAGGACATCCAAGTAGTAGCAGGGGCCTAGGAGAACTGCCCCACTCCTGTTCCCTGCTTCCATTCCCAAAAAGCACATGGGTTCCATTCCCAAAAAGCACATGGGTTGTTTGCTTCCTGCTTAGGGCTGGACTTTGGTTTGACTTGGAGGGTGAGGGGTTGGAAAGAATATTAGTTAAATGAGCTGTGACTTACTGATCCAAAGGTAATATGCAAGACAATTCACTGGAATAAGATCCAATGAAGTTCCCCAAAACCAAATTCCTACCCAACAGGATGACGATAAGAATCCCAATTGTAGGAAAACTTCAAGAGGAATGGAAGGGCGGAGATCTTTCAGCAATGAATCAATAAGCTTACTCTATCTTCTACTTCCTCATTGGACTACCAGTGACTGGGTTTTCTGAAAACCTGGTACATCTCGGGGGAGGAGGGCTGTACCCAAAAATAGAGGCCAAAAGACACCTTTGAAGCCATTGGTCCATTTCTGGGCTCTATCTAGGGAGGGGTCCAGAGACCAAACACTACCCAGATGAAAAAGAAATCCTGGGGACCATTAGAGAAGACCCTCCTTACCCACTGCTTTGGTCTCTTGGCTGCTCTGTGAAAATCTTCCACCAGAGTCACCATCTCCTTGCTGTTCATTGGACATCGATGCCTGACCCGAGCCTGGATCTCTGGGGGCAGGATGTTCAGAAACTGCTCCAGCACCAGTAGCTCCAAAATCTGCTCCTTCGTGTGCACCTCGGGCTGCAGCCACTGCCAGCAGAGCTGTCGGAGGCGGGAGAGTGCCTCTTGGGGTCCAGACACCTCTTGATAACAAAACCGTCTAAAGCTCTGGCGGGACACCTCAGGATCCGGGCAGTCTTTTTGCAGAGATGCCCCCCGCTTTTCTTCTAGCTTTGTTATGATGTGTCTCTCTTGCTTTGAGGAAGCTTGAATGTGGGACTGAGAGCTCAAAGTTATCTCCATCTTAGCCGCCATTTTGGGGCTCAGGAGACAGCCTCTCTTTCCTTGTAAAGAGCTCAAGCCTAAGGGATCATGACTCTGAAGAAGTCTTTCCGAATGCTGGAAAGATGCTAGAAACGAAGTTCTTCCGAGGATGTTGAGAAGAGGATGCAGATCGGGTCTAATTAAGTTACCCCAATATAAAATTTCTACCCAACAGGACAGGGCCTTCTCATTCGCTGGCCTTGACCCCAAACTCTTGGAAGACGACACAGTCCCCAGCAGCGGAAAGAATCTATCTTTCCGTCAGTTTCTAGAACTGTCTTGTGAAGGGGAAGAGTCATAACGTCCTAAAAGGAAACTGGGGAAAATACTGCTTTTATTTCGGCAATAAGCACACGAAGTCTCGGGGGCGGGATGTGCAATACGACCTAAGGGGCTGACAGGAATTCCTACGAAAAGTTCAAGCTGTCAGCTAGGTAGACTGCACCAACTGTTCGGCATTCTGGTTAGGCAGACCTCCGGCATTTCGCCGCGAGCTGCAGGATGATCTCAGGCAGGCCGCGGCGCCCTCCGGGGGTTGGGAGTTAGAGAAAGCCTCCGGCTCGCGAGCAGGATCGTCGGAGGCACAGTGGCAGTTCGTTCCAGAGGATCCGAAGGCCCAGCCGCTCCAGACTCGGAGAGCGCCAGTCTCGGGCCCCGGGCTTGGCAAAACTCCCGCACTTGGCTCAACTTCCGGGCCGAGTGCAAGCCCGGGCTGGCCCCTGGTAAGGTAGAGTCGCCGACAGCCCCACACCCCGCGCCCACCTGCAGCGCACTCACCTCTCAAGGGACCAGGAAACCAGAACCCAGGAGCCAGGGTTAGGGGCGGGGCAAAAGCCGCTCTTCGCCGACAAGCTCCCTGGCTGCGGAGGAACTAGCCAAGGGAGAGCCCGCCTATTCCCTAGAGGGATTGGCTTTTCCAGGGCAGTTTCTCCTGTCTATTGGTTGCTGTATCTGTCGATGTTGGTGAGGCACGGTGCCCAGCTGTCGTAGTGCACCCCGGGAGTCGTAGTCCGGTGTCAGGGCCTGCGAACACACTAGGGCAAAGAATACACTAATGCCGCGGCTAGCTCGCAGCCTTACGGGCCGGTGGCTGAACAAGTTTGGAGAGTCCTGAGTGCCTGTGTCTGATGAGTGCCCTACTTGCTCCAGGCCGGGGCCTCGCAGTTGGAACCCACACCGTCCTGGGTGCCCTTTGCCGCCAGAGTCTTTTCAGGGGGCGGTCGGGCCAGGCCCGGAGGCTCTCCCGTGCTCCGCGGTCACCTTTCTGCGCCCCAGTGCCCTCGGTTCATCAGAGATAACCAGTCCGGGCTCTGATCTGTGCCCCCGAATCCGGACTCCTTCTGGCCTTTGACCCTGATCGTCTCATCTCCGTCTCGCGGCAGCGGGAGCCTGCGGGTGTTTTCCTACGCCACTTGAGCCACGGTACCGAATCTTAGCATCCAATGCTCTAGGAGTACTCACGGAGTGCATCCTTGACGAGTAAATGTGAATCAGTCCGGTCCCCATTCTCATCCTGCTTTCCACTGAGTGAATCATCGCCAGAGGGAAACACGTTTTTGAGAGACCAGAATTTTAAAATTAAGCATGAATTGAATGGGATGTCAGGGGTTCAGAGGAGTGTTGGCTCCGCCTTCCTCATGAAACTAGCGTTTATTGCCCTGACTGGTGTTGGCTCAGTGGATTGGGCATCGTCCTGCAAACGGAAGGGTCCCCAGCCCTGTTCCCACACAGGGCACATGCCTGCGTTGGGGGCTAGTTCCCCAGCTGGGGGCGTGCAGGAGGCAACCGACTGATGTTTCTCTCTCAGATCCATGTTTCTCTCCCTCTCTTCCTTCCCCTCTCTCTAAAAATAAATTTTAAAAATATTTTAAAAAATAAACTAGCATTTATTATTCTTTTGGATAAAATGCTGGTGTGTGCAAGTGTGTAAGGTAAGGGGGGATGTGAGGCCTGCTCCTTTTTTGTTAAAAAGGATTGTTAACATCATCTTTGATTCCTCTATCTCTAGCCCCTACTGCCACATTGAAATGTAAAGAGAATATAAATGCAGTTCAAGTTCTTTGGAAAAAAGCCAACCCGAATCTCTTTTTCAAAATTCCTGTGAACAAGCTTATCCCTTTTGTGAAAGAGAACTGGAATGTTGAGTGGGACATAATTAAAGATCGTTCCAGTCTTACATCCCCAATTTAGCAATTCCCAGGAATCTCAGAACTTCTCCCACCCTACCTGTGTGTAAAATCTCAGAGAAGAATTTTGACAGGCCCAGCCTTTTTCAGGTACCCACTCCTGGAGTAGGTAGAAGAGTACTGTAATGATGAATAGCCCCGCCAGAGCCAGTGGAATAGACAGGGGCTCTTTCAAAAAGGAAGATGCTGCTGCTCTCAGAAGTGGCAAGGGAATGCTGCAGAGGGGACCAACATACAGCACACCATACATAACAGTCATTTGTCATCCAGATTTTAAGTGATAGTGGTGGTAGAGAGGAAGGTGTCACAGTAATAAAGAGGTTAATCGAGAGGCACTCATATACTATTATCTTCGTAAGAGAAGGTGGCAATTGGGAAGGTGGGTCCAGGCTTTTTGAGGGTGGGAAAGGGCAGGGACAAGACCCAGGGACAATGAGAAGGAACATCTGGACTACACTGTGAGTAGTTTGAAGAATTCCTTAGCAGAGAGAAATCTGGCTGAAAGAAAAGTTTGTTTTTCTAGCTTTTTGATATTTCTAGTGCTTTGGGTCCTTGGCTTGGGTTGTTGGAGGGAGTAAAAATAAAAATAAATCTCAAGAAGCAGAGGGAAGGAATATGGAATAGTTTTATGCTATATTTTTCCCATCCTCCCTTCAAAGTTGAGCCTTTTCCAACTGTGATTCTGCACATCTGCGTCAATCCCATGTCTCTGATTCCTTTCATTGGTATCCAGGGAGAACTGCTTCCTGATAATATGAAAAGAAATGGAATTTAATCCTCAGGGTGGAAGTGGCAATCAGTGAGCCAGTTCATAAAGTGAAAGATGGCTGCAACAAAGAGTCCCCAAGCACACCCATCACCTAGCAAGGACTCCACACAGGGACAGAAATCAGGTCTTCATAGCAACAGCCTTGACTACAAAGCTTCTTCTCACTAATGATTCAGGCAGTGCTGCTGTCAGGCAGTAACTGGCTACCATGAAGATTTTAGCATACTCTTGGAACACAGCTGAGGCCTAAGACACACTTGAAAGAGCAAATCCTGGAGCTGTTGGTTTTGGAGCAGTTTCTTACCGTCTTGCCAGAGAGGATCCAGCCCTGAGTGCAGAAGCAGTGTCCAGAAAATGGTGAGAAATTTGCCCTGGCTGGTGTGGCTCAGTGGACTGAATTCTGACTTGTGAACCTAGAGGTCGATGGTTCAATTCCCGTTTAGGGCACATGCTTGGGTTGCAGGCCAGGTCCCCAGTTGGGAGTGTGCAAGAGGCAACTGATCCATGAATCTCTAGCCCGTTGCTGATTCTCTCCCTCTCTTTCTTCCTCTCTTCCTCTCTCTCTGAAAGTAAATAAAATCTAAAAAGAAAATGGCGAGGAAGCTGTGGCCTCTGGTTGAGGGTGTACAAAGAGTACCTGGGCAACAGTTGAGAAAAGGAAGCCAGAATCTTCTGGTTTTGATTATAAGAAGTTGGGGTGAGAAGCACAGGAATCTAGTTACTGGTCACACTAGCTCTATGCCATTCACCAAAATAGTAGGTAGCTTGAGTAGTTCCTGTGCCCTAAGTCTATGGGAAGAATTTCACATTTGCTGAAATAACTTGGACATTCATACACTTAGTGAATGTATAGACTCTCTAATTAAAATAAAAATACTCAGAACAGTTCTCTAAAAAAAAGTACTCTCTGCATGAGGCCCAGAATGACTATGAATGCGGCCCAACACAAAATCGTAAATTTACTTAAAATATTATGAGATTTTTTTAAGTGACAATGATATGCCAGCTCTTGCGGGGGGTATTTTTTATTTTATTTAGTTTTTATCCTCACCCTAGGACATGTTTATTGATCTTAGACCAGGACTGAACCTCCAACTCAGGCATGTCCCCTGACTGGGAATCGAACCCTCCACCCCTTGGTCCATGGGATGACATTCCAACCAAGTGAGCCACATTGGTCAGGGCAGTATTCGGGATTTTATATTGAACAAGATAGGCATGGTGCCTGGCCTACTGGATCCTGCATTCCTTGGAGGAAACACAATATGCAAATGAATAAAGATACAGATAAATACTCTGAAAGAATGAGCAAGGTGATCTAACAGAGGATGACTGTGGGGGAGTAAGGTAGTGGGGCAGTGTCCTCAGAGGGGATGTTAGTGCTGAGATGTGAGAAGGAGCTGGTTGTGCCTGGAGCGGAGAGGAGAGCACTGCAGCCCCAGGGCACAGCACACTCCGAGAGCCTCAGGTGGGGAGGACCATGATGTTTGATAAAGAAGGGAGGGTTTGTGGCTACAGCTTTCAGGATCTAGGAGAAAAATGACGTGAGGCAAAGAGAGGAAGGCAGGGGCCATGTCATGCAGGGTCTTTCAGGCTGTTAGAATAATTTGGGTTTTATTCTGTGTGCAGTGGGAAGTCACTGAAGAGTGTTAACAGGGATGGAAGTGATGTTACATTTTTAAAAGATCTACTGGATTTTTTGTAGAGAGAAAATGGATTCGACTTGCAGGAATGTCCATGGCCCATGGGCTGCATGGGGCCCAGGATGGCTATTAATGTGCCCCAAGACAAAATTATAAATTTACTTAAAATATTATGAGGGTTTTTTTTTTGTGATTATGTGTTACAATGTATTTAATATGTGGCCCAAGACAGCTCTTGTTCTTCCAGTGTGGCCCAGAGATGCCAAAAGCTAGGTCACCCCTGGAGAGGGTCCAGCAGCAGAGAGGATGCAGGGCAGACAGTTAAGCTGTGATGATAGTAGTTCAGATAGGGTGGCGAGTACAGAAGAGAATGAGGAGCAATGTAGGGGATCTTTTGAAAGTGGAATGGATTGCACTTTGCCATGTATGAATTCGTGGGGAGAGGAAATGGTAGTAGTGCTGAGATCACAGGAGCTTCCTCAAGTGGAAGCAGACACTCTCACTTCCATCAAATGTATCACTTTTAGCACTTCTGGTGTGTCAGGCTCTATACTAGGTGCTTTCATATTAATGATTAGTCCAAGTGATTGAGACCAAATTCTATTCATATTTATTTTTATTTTACAGTGGCCCTGAGAATATTTCTCTTCTGCTTCCCTACGTGTCACATTCTTTTCTAATGTGACTCTGAGGGGTTGTAAAGTGCAGCTTAGGCAGGAATGTGTCATGACAGATGATGAGGTCTGTTCTCAGGACCTGGATCCTGGGAGAGACTTGAAAGTGCTCTCAAAGAGACAGCCCCTTTGGGAGTAGCCAGAGAAGCGCTGAGATCCCATCTGAAACAGAGAGTTCAGATTTTGGAGGGGTCCTGGAGCTCAAGCCAACAATCACAGCAACAGCCAAGAGGTAAGCAGAAGCCTGTGCCCTCACCTGAGGTGGGGCAGGAACAATCATATGTGGGAAATGCAGGTCTGAGCTTGAGTATGCCCCTGGGTTCCAGATTAAATGCCTTTGAAATATACCTAAATAAACAGATTTCAAATTAGTTGATGATAATAGCACATAAGTAGGGTCGAGATCCGTTATGTGTTAGCCAAATTCTCTTTTATTACAATTTAATTCTATTATTTCGCGTCAGTTGTATTAAGGTGGACAGTTTTACAGTGACCCTCTGCAGTTCTTTATGTACTTAAAGACACTGAATAAATCACCTGCCCATTGCACTTAATCTCTTCCAGAATACATTCCTCCTATTATTTTTGTCTTTCTTCCAAAGCTCTATTTTTTGTTTTTATTTGTCTCAATTTTTCAGAAAAATTTAATTAAAGAAGATTTTTCTTAACTTAGGTGAAATTCACATCATATAAAATTAGCCATTTAAAAAAAGTATTTTAAAATTTATTTTTAGAGAGAGGGAAAGGGAGCGAGAAAGGGGGAGAAACATCAATGTGCTTTCAGACAATGAAACATCATTCAGTGGCCTTTCACACACCCCCAGCTGGGGACCTGGCCCCAAACCCAGTCATGTGCCCTGACCGGGAATCGAACCTGCAACTTTCCAGTTCATAGGCTGGCATTCAATCCACTAAGCCACACAAGCCAGGGCTAAAATTAGCCATTTTCAAGTGAACAATTTGGTAGCATTTAATACATTAAAAATGTTATACACTCACTACTGCTGGCTGGTTCCAAAACTTTTTATTCCCCCACAAGGAAACGCTGTACCCATTAAGCAGTTGATTTTCATTGTTTCTCTGTGGATTCGCCTGTTCTGGACATTTCATGGAAGTGGAATCCTATAATATGTGACCTTTTGTGTCTGGCCTGTTTTATTTAGTATGTTTCTGGCATATATCACTACTTCATTCCTTTTCATGACTGACTCATATTCCATTGCACGGATAGACCAAGGCTTTAAATTTATAAATGTCTTTCCAAGAAGCCCTCTGGCTCCATACATTTCTAGATAGCCTAAGGACCACCACTGCTTTTTCTGCTTAATTGAAAGCTGTCTTTACAAATTGCTGAATAAGTTTTGAAAGCTAGCTCATCTATATAGAACTCAAATCCTGGAGGAAAACTTGGTATCTTCACGGTGTTTAAATTGGCAAGCATCTGTTGAAATGGATAATTTTTTTAAGTAATGTAAATACTCTCTTTGCCACTCAGCATTTATTTCTTTATTTTAATCCTTGGGAAATCTGTGTTCTCTGGTGTATGATTTCTGAGGCTCTGGGGTCTGTAAGTTAAGCGGGGGAGGGCAGGACTCACTGGGTTCCAAGTCTGCTTCCTTCACTCACCATTCCCATAGGCTGCTCGAATCCTAAGTGTTGGAACTTCCAAATGTCCTCAGAAGGTCCATTAGTAATCATCAATATGAACTGCTTCCTTTGTAGAATCCTTGAAGGTGGGGATCTGGGAAAGAATATATTATCTTGGTGTGAAAGAAATAAAAAGGTCTGAGATAAATAAAAATGCTACATTACTATGGTATTGTTAAGAGCATGTGGTTATCTCTAGTATTTGGCTATAGGACATTCCCTCCCCTACCGCCATTATTAAACTTTATTTTATTTTTGACTGTAGAGAGAGGGGAAGGGAGGGATGGAAACCCGCAACATAGTTATGTGGCCTGACTGGGAGTTTGTGGGACAATGCCCAACCAACTGAGCCACACCAGCTGGGGCAGCCCCCGCTCTAACACACACAATTATTGTCTTAAATTTTTTCTTTTGAAAATCTGTACATATTTCTTTGGGATTAAAACATTTTTTAAAAAATGCTGTTAAGCAAAGAAGAACCTGGTGAAATAAACTTTTTTACACAATGAGGCCACTGGCTATGAAAGTCTTCCTCAGACTTGAGTGTGCATCATACTCATCTGGGGACATGTCAAAACAGATTTCTAGCAACCACTCCCAGACTTTCTGATTCAGTAGATCTGAGGCGGGGCCCAGGAATATGCATTTGTGACAGATTCCCAGGTGCTGCTGATGCTGCTGGCACAGGGACTCCACTCAGAAACTTCAGATTTGTGGAAGCTGCTCTCTAATAGTGGATGTCTCTCCCTGAGCCTGGCTTACTCCACAGGCTGCCAGGAACCATCTCCAAAAGAGGGGTCTTTAAGACCAGGAGACAGGTGCTGTGCTCTGCACTCCTGAGACCCAGGTGAGTTGCGGTTGACATTTTTGGTTTCTTGAAGTTCCCATTTCACCTTGCACTGACTCTCACTCTAAAATTCATTCTTTCCCAGAGATATCAGACTTTTATATGGTCCGTTGAGCTTGTCCTGGGTTGTTTTCTTATTCTGTCCACCCTGACATCATCACATGACTGCTTACCTACCCCATCCTTCTCTCAGGCCTGACCACCCTCGCCTTGCTTTGCCTCTGACCTGATGATTACAGTGCTCTCTCTGCCCCACCCCAAGGCCAGGGCTGTTTTATCAGTAGCAGCAGACCCCAGTGTTACTACAGGGGCCAGTCATGTGTGAGGACAGAATTGTATCCCTCTGTCAGGAAAGACAGACACACCTTGGACCTACACAGAGGCCTTCTCTGCTGGGGTATTACACAGAAGGATGGCAAACATCTTGCTAGGTAAGGATCTGTATCCCCTCTAGGTCCGGAGTGGAGGTGCTCAGTTATTCAGAGAGAAAGGGAGAGTCCGAAAGAACCTGAGAGGGAAGGAGACAAAGGCAGTGGGGAGTCTGTTAGGTAAAGGAAAAGAAGGAAAATACTGAGAGTAGGCAAGAGAAATAAAGAAAAAGAAGCCAAGACCTGGCTGGTGTAGCTCAGTGGATTGAGCGTGGGCCTGCGAACCAAAGGATCTCGGTTTGATTCCCAGTCAGGGCACATGCCTGGGTTGCAGGCCAGTTCCCAGTGGGGGATGCGTGAGAGGCAACCACACATTGATATTTCTCTCTCTCTCTCCTTCCCTTCCCCTCTAAAGATAAATAAATAATATCTT